>VYZT01047647.1:1646-15825 GCA_013400735.1 Pomatostomus ruficeps
TTTACAGGTCATGAAAACCCATCTAGAGAGACGTTGGAAGAGGGAGGGAGGGAGGGAAACAAAAGCAAGTGGTTCTTCTTTTGATTAAAGAAAATGGCAATGCCTAATACAAAGCAGTCACTTAAGATACCTCCCAACCAACTCAGGTCATGGAGAGGAGCACAAAAACATCTTCAATCTTAAAGACTACCTTCAAAAATTGCCACTTTAAATGGCATCACAGTATCATAAAAGGAATTTATCTTTTCCTAACACCATAAGAGGTCTAGTAACTTGTAAAAATAATTAAGTGTCTCTGAACACAACACAGAGGGGCAGTGCGAGGTTAAAATCCTACAATGTATTCATTTAAGTAGTTGCAATATTCTATCCTGGGCTTTCTCAAAGCATTTTTCTTACACTGAAAAAAACCAGACTGCCTTAGCAACTCCTCCTCCCACTCTACGTTACACAGAACTGCTTCTCAGGCTGACAGCGTGTCTCCAGAAACTACGGTTGCTTATGATGGGAAGGCTACACCAGAAGAGCACTGTGGGACATACAGTAACCTAAAGCAAAAAAGGTTTCATGTCTACTTCAAGCAGGCTTTGAGTTTGTTCCATTCCTCCCTCCTCTTCTTTCCAATTCTTCATGGCATAGACTTCTTTCCTAATTCAAACAATCACAGAATGGTCTGGGTTGGAAGGGACCTTAAAGATCACTTGGACTCAACATCCCTGCTGTGGGCAGGGACATCTTTCACTAGACCAGGTTGCTCCATGCCCCACCCAAACTGGCCTTAAACGCTTCCAGGGATGGGGCATCCACAGGTTCTCTGGGAAACCTGCTCTAATGCCTCAGCATCTTGAAAAGAATTTTTTTATATCAAAAGATTATTTCAAATATCTAATCTAAACCTGTCCTTTTTCAGTTTTGAAGCCATTCTCCTTTGTTCTGTCACTACAAGCCCTTGTAAAAAGTTCCTCTCCAGCTTTTTTGTCGGCTCCCTTCAGGTACTAGAAGGCCACAATTAGGGTTCCCCTAAGGCCTTCTCTTTTCCAGGCTGAACAACTCTAGTTCTGTCAGCCTCTCCTCATAGGAGAGGTGTTCCGTTCGTCTAATTAACCTGGTGGCCTCCTCTGGACCCACTCCAACAGGTCCATGTCCTTCCTGTGCTGGGACCCCAGAGCTGGATGCAGTGTTCCAGGTGGGGTCTCACCAGAGCAGAGCAGAGGGGCAGAATCCCCTCCCTGGCCCAGCCGCCCACACTGCTCTGGATGCAGCCCAGGACATGTTTGACTCTCTGGGCTCTCAGATCATGTCCAGCCTCTCATTCACCAGCACCCCCAAGTTCTTCTCGGCAGGGATCCTTAGATGTTGTTTGTTGTTCCCTGTATTGGCAACACAACCATTTGCCAGCCATACCAAATGCCTCACCTTTCCCCTGGTTTTCCTCATTAGGAAGAGTTTCATTGAGTTTTATTACCTGTAGTTTTGTTTTTCTTGTCCCCTTAAACCGCACGTGCATAAAGAACCAAAGATGATCAAAGTATTATGTTCTGGAATATTTCCCCGACAGCACTAATCACCTCACAAACATATCCAACTTACTTTTAAATGTAATTAACCAGCCACTCTCTTTGAAAATAACACATCACACAATTTTTCTAAAGAGCTTCCAATCTCTCACCAAACACTAAAACCTATCAGAAAACAGATCACAGCTCATGAGTCTTCAGTACTTAAGTATTTTTAACGTCATTAGCTCATTTTCTTCAACAAGATTTGTATGTTTTTCTTTTATTTGCTGAACTACAAAATAAACCTGGTGTCAATAATACAGCATTTTATCAAAACAGATAAAACTTACTTCATGGTTTAAGAAAAAAGGAGAAGGATGGTCAAACACCCCTTAGGTCTCTCTACTTCTTACTATAGGCTCAGATGCCATGCTACAGTTACAAAACGTATGAAACAGTATTTTAAAGATAAAGAAAAAAAATAATGTGCAATGAACAAATCTAACAGATCCTCACTGAAAAAGTTTTTAAAGAATCTATTAGAAAAAAATATCTATAATACAAAGATACTAGTGAGGAAAACCTAGATAATGAAGCAGGGGAAGGTGGACATATGAGAGGTATTTTAGCTGTTTTCCCTCAGTTTCTTGGAAGCACAATGTTTTCCTTTACATTCTCAAACTAACTTATAAGCTCTGTTCTCCACTGCCCACTGGACTCTGCTTGAATTCTACATAGGAAAGTGGTTTTCACCCACTAAACTGTTGAGCTTCTTCAAGTTCTCAAATATTTATGAGCAAAATCACTCATCCTCACACTTGTACCTTCTGTAATTAATACCTTCTTTAAACACGTACATTGTTTTTTAAGACTGCACACTGTGTTGGATTCTGATGTCTGATGTGTCAAACATGCAGCCACAAACACAACAAGTCTCTTAGTCGACACATAACTGTAAACTGAGGTTGGGTATGAGCCTGATACTCCTTTCATTTCCCTTGGCAGTCTTCTAGGTGATGTCACTGGGATGCATGGATGAGAGACACCTTCAGCTCGTTCAGCTGAACAGCATGACCACAGTCCAGGTACAGCTGTTATTTTAACATTTTCTGAGCTCTCTGTTGACTTGCAACACACCAGCTATTACAAGACACAGTACGTATTAGCTACTTTCCTTCCACGTTCTTCTGCACGTGCCAGAGTTGGTGGCTACCTTACTTCACTGACACACCTCTCTACTGAGAGCAGTCAAACTCAGAAGCAACTCAGCACTTCTTACCTTCCCAAAGTTCATGGTTCTGTCAGACTATAAAATTTTTCAGGATGAAAGAGGCATGGCAATGCACCTGAAATGCTGTCTACATACAATATATTTTACAGCTAAGAGGCTTGTAAGATGACTTGCAGACATCTTCCAGTACAGGTAACAGACCCAAATGTTGTAACTTAGAGCCCATAGTACAGTCAATAGTGAGTCCATTTTTCTTGCGTAGAATTAGAAGATGCCTACAATTGTTGCAAGAGAAAAACAAAAGGACCCTACTATTTACACACAACTTCTTTCATCTTCTCTAACCCTAAGGCTTACTTCATCCTGAATACAGGTCATCAGATTTCCTCTGCAGTTTCTCATTTCTGAGGCATTCCTGAGTCCCGGCAGCTTCTCTAGAGTTTTTCAATTAACTAGAACAAACTACAGTACGGACTTTTAAATCTGCTATACACTGCCAAGATCTCCAGATGCTCAGCACTGTGAAGGAGCATGCAGGCAATGTCATCTTACTGATTAGGGACATTTAATGCTATGTCCTATCACACAAGCTAAGAAAGTGTTTGCTTCCTTGAAAAGCAGTAATTTTTGAAGGACATTAGAAGGAAGGAATAATAGATTTGGAAGAAGCTCAACACAACATTTAATACAAGCATGACAAGAGTTCATCAGCAGATGACTTGAAAAACTTGCTCTGAAGAGATACTCCATAGTATTTCTCAAAGTTAGAGCCTAGGGTCCTGCACCTCATTCAATTATCACCTTGAAGTACTTAATTCTTGGCTAAATAAACGTATTCTGGCATGCAGTTCCCAACAATCTATTCCTTCACTTTCTGGTCATTTTCCTTTAATTTCTAATGCTTCCAGAAACAAAATATTAACTGAGCTTTGAGGCACAGTGAGAATGACACTTCCCAGTAAGTGGCTCCCATACTTAAGAGCCGGATAATATTCTAACAAACTATGAGATAACCCAAAATCTATTCATATTCTCCATTTATACTCTTTTTTTTTAATGTGACATGAGTTAAACATGAGTTTTCATCTTGCAGATTCTCTCCTTCTAAATAAACTTCAGACAGCAATTTGCAACAGCACAAGAACGATATCAATAGCAACCTCTATTAGTACAAATTTTGACTAATAACAGTCAATTATTCAATTATCTACACCATAAAGACAAGTTTATGCTCAAATGGATCTCTACTTGTATATCTTCATTTACAAAGTCATTCTTCTACAGCAAAATCTCAAGTTGTTTTCTCTGCTCATCGTGAAAGTCTTTCAGAATAAGGAACACTTATGTTGTCAGATCCTGCCTGGCATTTCTCAGGCCTTACAGCAAACAACCTCGGCAAAGATACCTGCAGGTCATGGTATCCATTCTTTCTGAATTCAGGAGAGCTAAGAGACTTTTATTCATCTTTGGAACTTTCTAAAATTGAAGATAATTAAGGGAGAAGACAGCTGGAAAATGTGTCTGACCCACTCCTGAGTCAAGACACTCTGCAGTTTCTACTCCATCTTCTTAGATCTGCAAGGTATCTAATTAATGTAATCAACAGGTCGTGGTTAACAGCAGAAGTAACTGACTTCCATCAGCACAGTCAGAGATCAAACTACACTTACTCACATTTTCATCTTATCACAACAGTACAAATGAAAGCAGGGAACAGGTATGGAATTAAAATCATCTCAGCTGTCTTCTGCATATCTAGACTGAAAAAAGCTTAGTCATGACACAGAAAGCTCTGCATTCTCTACAGCTTACTTTTGCAAAGCTTAGATATCTTTCTTCAAAGGCATCCCAAAATCTTTCTCAAACTTACTTCCTTCTCCACAACTAGTTTTTGAGCATCTACCTTGGACATGTGAGAAGTAATACTAGCAATAATTCAGGGGCTGAAGTTAGTGGCCTTATTTACTCTCAGAAAGCAAAGACAAAGTCAGAAGAAACTTCGGAAGTTGCAGTGGCACAAGTATGTCAGTCCAGCTGTGACCTTCGTTCCAGCACTATTACTCTCGGTGAAGTTGCTCCCACAGACCCACTTCATTGGTGGATCATAAGCTGCTTCTCACTACCGAGATTTTCCGCTTGCAGAGATAACCCACACCTCAGCTTCCACACTGATATACACCTAACAGCTGTACACTAAACACCTTTTGTGCTAGGCACACCTTAGCACTACTGCCTTCATTAAAACACATGCAAATATTTACAATAATTCAAACATCTGCTTTGTTGAGTAGAAGTGATGTGATGGTATCCTGAGCACAGAGAAGCCTTTGTGCCCAAACCACAGATTTCTTCAGAGGTAATTTTATTCTACCATGATAGAAAGTCCCACTGACAAGGGTTTATAATCAAGACTCACAGAAGTTTAAAATCCATTCCAGGTGAACAACGATTTCTGAGCATGTACAGCTAATACACACACACACACACAGAGATAAAAACGCAAAAATATATTTCCAGTAAAACTGAATGTTGATTCCTACCAGAATCATTTATTTGGAGAGAAAGACAGAAGTTCTGACAATCACACAAGAGGTCCTTACATGACTGCATACTAATGCATTTCTGACCTCGAAAATCATGTGTGATCTACTGCTGCTGGAGCCGGGATACTTGAGATACTTATCAAGTACCCGGAGTATCACCTGTTTAACAGCTCCCAGCACTGCTCTCCAATCAGTCACCTCCAGGATGCCGCTATCCATCCGCCAAGTAATCCTAATATTGTTCTCGGCACACCCCCAGGCGTTTNATTGTTCTCGGCCCCCCCCCATGTGTTTATTTCCAGAAGCTGCCATGAAGTTCCTCCCATACCATCAAGTATCCAGAAAGCAACTCTGTTGGTCTGAAAATCGGTTTGGAAATTGCTTTAAAATTACAACCCTAATAAGAATATTGATATTTTTATCTGTCACATTAATTATGCTGATTTCTACACTGATTACACATAGATTTCACTTCACCCTTTCAAATTTTTAGAGTAAAAACAGTCTCATAGAACAAGCCATTAGAAATCACCTTCAGTCAAGAATACTGGCTGCTTCAGCATCAGTAAGCTAACAGTAAATAGCACTTACACCAGGAATCAACTGTTACTGAAGGGTTGTGCAAACAATGACTCTGCTCAAGAAATAATTAAAGAATACATCAGTCATAACCTACTAAAACTTTCACTACTAAAGGCACCTCATCTCATCAGCTAACAAACAAAACCAAAACACAAATCCATCTCTGTAACTGGCTGCCTAAAAACCCTTCCAGCAACAGCTGTTTCTGAAATAAGCGAGGGCAACTGTGCACCAAGAAACACCAGAACTTTGCTTTTCAAAGATGCTTATAGAGGCAGGCATTAAATTCCTACTGCACTTGCACCCAACATGGCTCTACAGCTTCCCAAGGGGTTGTTGAAAATCCCACCCCAGAGCACTCGAAGGGGGAAAGTAGGAGAGGGAGAGCAAAGCAAGAGGAAGAAAGAATAGTGACAACAAAGTAAGAGGGTAAAGGATAAGAGACCAAAGACAAAAAGAAAGAAAGCAAAGAAGATAATTTATCCTACCAGAGACAGCACCTCTTGTCAGTCAAGACAAGAAACATTGCCTCCCAAAAAGAATCTGGCACCAGGAAGTGGCAGAAGGGGGAAGACCAAATCTGACCTGAGGTAAGAAAAAAAAATGCAGTTATAATTTTTTTTTTTAGAACTCTGTCTGTTGTTTCATCTTACTTTTGCAGCATATTTTTTAAAAAACTTTTTTTTAATTAATATTTTTCTTCAGCTGGATTTTGTCTGTGATGAGAGTGGGATGATATAAATCAAATGTGGAACAAGATCAAAAGTATTTTGATAAAAAAGTGAAATTAAAGACAAATTTTGACTACTATGGGGACATCATATGAAGTGATAGCTGCAAACAATATATGCTTGTGAAATGTCCCAATGAATAAAAAATTTGGAAGAATGGACTTGCATCTATAAATCTCACAGCAACAGAGTACAAGACCACTAATTTCTACCTGTAGGAGACCTTCCTGACTGTCTTTTGGCAAGACAAAATCTACATCCGATGTCCCATGCGCAAATGGGAGAAACATTGTGGTCTCTTGTGTTCAAGGTTCCAAGTTTAATTGCAATAAAAATGTTGGACACAGGTCTCCAACTGAAAACGGGGTGACTTTTAGAGACAGTCTCCTAGAAGCTCCAAATAAAGCAATCACAACAGAAAGAACCAACACAAACATGAAATTCATTGCAGGGCGACAAATGGGCAATAAAAGAGGAACTCTTATAAAGAGCAAGTAATAGACTAAGCCTAAAATTTTTTACAAATATTTAAACATTAAAAACAAAAGAAGATAAAAATTCCATCAAGTAAATCCGTCCATCCTCCCCCTATCAAGTCATTCAAACTACATTCTCAGAACCAACCTGGCAGATGGGGCGGAATAATTTTTTTTTAGTATGTCAGAGGCTCCAATGAGTTCTTCTATTCATAATCAAAAATTAATTCCAAACTTGAACAAATAACTTCAAGTGGTAGACATCAAGCCACTACCTGCACACACCTCTGATACATAATTTCAAGGCCTCTGTGATGCTGCCTCACAATTTTTACTTGGCACAGATCTCACTTCTAAACTTAGTAAATGACAGTAAGCCACACAAAACTTTTCAAGTAGACCTGAACTGAAATGTTTGGTTTACACACGTTTTCTGAAAGAGTGACACTAACGAGCTTGTCTCTATGCTCCACACTGAATTCAAAATGTTCTTACTTCACTGTATCAAAATCGTCAAAATGTTACACTGAGAAAAAAATGTGGATAACCATTAGGACTAGATACACAGAAAACTGTAGGATTAAGTGCAAACCAGGCGCTCAAGTGATGCTTCAGGAAAAGGGAGCTAAGATCTAAGATCCTTGACAGCCACATTTGAACCTGAAGTAGTTAAAATAGCTGGAGTAGAAAGTTTAAGAGAAAATCTGAAGCTTTAATTATTAAATCTGCATATGAGGTAGCCCGAAAAACATTCAATAAAAAAATTCTCCATAATCTCATTACACAGTGCATAAAAAAGTAGTTCAATTTTATTTGTCCTCTTGAATTCATGAGGTCTCTTCTTGTATTTGAAAAGGGAGATTACAGACTACATTTTATGCGGTGATGCCTTTCTTTCAGATTCTCTATCAGCCTGAGGCAAACACTTTTCAATTTCTGTCTATGCAGTAATTGTCCCTCACACATCCTTACATCCTGAGTCACTAACAGCAGCCCCTGCTTGAGTTTTCTGCACTGCTCACAGTACCTTAATAATGTTAATAATGTTGTTTCTGTATGAGTGAGCAACACTTCTGCCTACAGTTAAAGTTTTGTATATCCCTTCTCCATTGTCTCCATTTTCAGAATCTACAGCTACCAAATCTGCTCATCTGTTGTGAATCCTGTAGAGGGGAAGAACACACTGCATGTGGAGGATTTAGCCCAAATAATACCAGGAACAAAAACCATGAAAGCTCACTACATTACTCACATTAAAATACATGTATCCCTAGTATCAATCTATGCTCAGAATCTATCAGATGTTATCTAACACAATTATATTCCTTTCTTAAAAAAATATCACCATAGTCAGTGCACCAGTGTGTAGTATGCTCAGTAAATAAACAGAAAAATCCCTGTCTGTTTTGTCCTCCTTGGCCAGCCTGAGCCCTCAGTTATCACACAGTTCAGACATTTGTACTGACTATGGATTTTTTCACTGCCTTTTCTCTGTGAGCATTTTCTCTATAGCATTTCAGTGCAGCCCAAACATCAATGAATGAACTTTAATAATCACTTCTAAGCAAGATCTCCCTTCGCTTAAAATAGAGGGAAACCACAGCATGAAAGAATTAAACTCTAAGTCTGCTGAACTCCGTCACCCAATCTGAGATGCCAAAGGATGGATTTTTAAGAATCCTTGATTTTCTGCAACGAAGTTTTTTTTCGAATCTCACTGCACAGTTAATACAGTTGCAGGTGTGAATGCTCAGATCGCAATATCCCAAACCAGGTCTTCTTAAGGAACAAACAAATAACAGCTACTTGTGAATTCTTGACAGAATTACCTACCTAGCAGCTCACATGAACTCTGCAACAGAGGACAGAACAGTTGATCCAGCTTTCCACAACAAAGCTTCACTGTCAACACCCCGACCATCCTTTCTTTCCGCAATGTCTCTATCTGCTCATTTGCTGTACGCTCCCAAGTAGTGAGCAGTGGTCTAACACAGAGAACCCTCCACCACACCCTAAAGAATGCAGGTATGGAGTAGATAATATGCAGCTGTGTACAAAATAAAGATAGTCAAACAAGGCTGAATTATTGCTGTCTCTGCAACCTGTCTCTGGTACATCCCAATTCCTGAGCAACATTCTTCAAATATGCTGCTGTGTCCAGCTGCTTCTTGAATGTATTAACACTTTCTGTATTAGCCACTGCTTTGGTTTTGTATTTAACAATAACAAGTAATCTAACAACGAAGACACAACAATGAACAGTGACACCAACTCTCCCTCAAATGTTATCAGTAACGTAAACATGCAAAAGTATTTGAGAAGTTTTCTTCTTTTTATTTAACATGTATGAATTTTATGTGTCCAGTACCATTCAAGCAATTTTCATGGCTCTATACATTTTCCCTGAACCCCTCTTTGTTCAAATCAACATTTGGAACACAGCTTTTTCACTGTTTGTCTTCTCTCTTCACCCCCACACAACAATGTTAAATGTATCACAGTTCTGTTCCAGTTTTCCTGCTTCAGATACAGGCTATCAGCCTTTCAACATTGGTAACTTTAATCTAGTATTTTTCTCCCTTTCCCGTGATGGTGTCATTACTTTTTATAAAGACCTGAGAGAAAAAACAGTCTCTCTTACAAACATTTCTGGAGGATCTTGTTCAGACTCTGCAGGAACAGCAGTGGTTTGGTTCACAGAGTTTCCTAAACCAGAGCCAGAACCTTTTCTTTAAAACCTAGCTTCCATAAAGCCAGTAAGTATCTTGCTAGTTAAAATATGAATTAAGTTTCCAGCTCTTTTTATTATTAAATGATGATTCAGTTTCCTCCTGAAATCAACCAACAATTTAATAAAAAAGCAAATTACTATGTTCAAATATTTCCAATCACATTTGCAGCTGTTTACATTTAACGTTAACATTTTTTGTGTCTAAACACAGCTCTCACTAGTCAAATTGCCACACTAACTCATTTTCAGATACTGAGCTACATCTGTAACTAGATGCATTAATATGCTACCATAGACTAAAACTAACAAGAATACGAAACACTTTGCATATACAGCTAGAAAATGCTTTGTCAGACCCAAATACTAGTGCAAATTCAAAAAAACTCACTATTTTATGTTACATGTACAACTCAATCTGGACTTTCTATAAAACAGATCTCAGTGGCAGTAATATACGAAAGAATCTGTTATTCTGTATTGTGAAACAGCAAAATGCTTGTTTGGAGAACATGCAAGCAAAGCAAGCATCGGAAGGCAGCAAGTTGTAACTGGTCTCACGGATGCACGTTTCATTACTACATGCCACACTTCACCAACACTGTATCTTGAGTACTTTGTACAAAAAATATGTAGTCTTGTTAAGTGAATAGAAAGTTTTACATGGAAAAATATATTAATTCTGCATTTTGTGGCAACTTTATAACTGATACTATATGAAGTATTAAGTTACGTATCAGCTGGCTGAGCATTGTCACGACAGAAGTTTGTAGTGCCCTTCTGCAGCTCAAGTATGACACAGCTTTTGTATAATTACAGGGGGCAGAAATTACTCTTGCTTTTAATGCTTTCAAAAAGTTTCTTTCAGATTAAGTTTTATGTTTCGTATTGTGACCATACAGAAAACATCATCAGCCCAGACTCCCAATCTTTCCACTGTACAGCTGGAGGACTAGAGCTAACATGACCCTCATACTAATGGCTTTCCAGTGGTTGGTGTATATTCAATTGCAACTATGATTTCTTGAATTGCAAAGATGAAGTTACATGCATTTCTCTTTTAAGATTTACTTATTTACCGTTCTACTACCAACAAACACTTGATTTCAATTTCTCTATGCAACACATTTATGTATACACACAGAGACACTGGCTTCCTCAGGTAAAAGGATCTTAAAGCCAGAGGAGAATATTTGGAAAGGCCATGTGGTCCTGACAGTCACTGCTCTCCCTTCCCAGCTGTGTTACCACCATCCATTCACAATTTACTTCATGTGGGACTAGGATTAACTGCAGACCTTCGCTGACTCATAAGAAATGCTGACAAATGAGGACTAGCAAAAAAACCCTCCTACTACTCACTTTGCTGACAGCTCTTTGAAGCTTAAAGACTACATCCTTCAGTGAGAGTAAGAAAAAAAAGAACTAGGTCTCGGAGTGGGGTGCAGAGCATGAGAAATGAGGAACCAAGTGATGCAGGTGATATGGAACTGGAAGCACTCTGGAGATGCCAGCTGTAGGGAATCTGAAGCCAGGCCAGTAATGTTGTTGCAACCTCGTTCCACAAAACAAGTTGCAAAAATGGTCTTGTAATGATATTCCTGGAAGCTGCAAATCTTGATTTTTCTGCTGTCCTGGGTGGTGTCTATGGCCCAGTGAGAGAATCATTGCCAGATACATGTCCACAAAAAGATATAATCTGTAAGAAGCAAAATACCTTCTGGTAAACTCTCCAGAGTAAAAAAAAAAATACCTACCTGTTCCTTGCAGGCTGCCAAATATTACACCACCACACATTCCTCCACAGAGGGGCTAACCCAGAGAAACACACAGTATTGCTCCTATAAAGGGAACAACATGAAATCCAAGACCAGGGAATGTCCTCCTGTGGCATTCTACAAAACCAAAGGCAAAGAACAGCTAGCCTCTTAACACCAAATCACAGAACAAAAATGGTCTTGAAAAATTAGAGGAGTCTAGCAATAGTGAGAAATAAATACTTAGCTGTTGACAGCATTAACAAGCAAGTCTCTTCAACACCGAATAAACACATCAAAAAGCAACACGAATTCAAATTCTAGTACGTGTCCATTTTCCTGGATTTGGGAAAAACACGAGTCTGGAGCTCATATGTGAAATGAGAGCACCATGAAAAGACAGGCTGTGGTGAAACTTTTTGTGAATGGTAACAAAACCTTCCTTTTAAAAATACAATGAAACCAACTAATCAAAAAACCCCAAACAATCGTTTTGTACAGATTATTACACCAAAGAAACAGCCAAGAAACCCCAATAGAAAGCATAAATCTCCATCAGATTCTTTACAGCATACTTAAAGTCCCAAGCCTTTAGAATTCTTCTTCAGTGTTTACGCATCCAGATACATACTTTTCCACCATAAAATGGGTACAGCATCCAGATTCTGTCAAGAAATATCAATAAATTTTGTTTTTAACTTTGCGTATGGACCATTTTAAAGAAAATATACAGAAAAAATCACATAAACATGATTAAAGCTTGCTTTTTCCTTATACCATATTATTCCAAGACAGCCATCCCCAAACTAGTCGGATCAAAAACTGTCAGCTGTGAATAACCTTGCACAGATCTGACGCAAGAATTGCCTTTCTTTTTGAGTATATAGTTTCTATGGATTTCCAGAGTTCTACCAAAATCAAGCCCCCGAACCTCTTCTCCCTGAAGCTGGAAAACCATACCTACCATACTAATATGTGTTATTCTATCCCTGTAACTAAAGCCGCCTAAAACAACACATCTAGTGAAGTAAGAGGAGAATCATTGAGAAATTAAGAGGCAGAGTAGCCTTTTAAAAAAAACTATCACAGGATACAGTGGCAGGTGTCATTTTTGATCTCACAGTGTTCTCATGGTTTCAGGAGTGCATTGTTTGTTCGCACACACACCTGAGAAGTCTACATCCAGGATCCAAAGTTACCAAAACTCACACTCGCTTACCAATTAGGTAATTAATTAGGCAATTATCTCCTTTTTTTTCTAACTAGGTGTGTCTAAATAGAACAATCACTGATGAATCTGCATTGGAAAGAGAATATTAAACCCGAGTTCATTAACAGTCACTCCTTCTAAAAATACCAACGAGTATCAAAGACAGGAAATGTAATTTTCCCTGCTACAAACAATCTAACAACAAAAAGGAAAATTCATGCTATAGTCACCATAAGAAACACGCATGAAAACCTACTTTCACATTCTATTTTAACAAAATGACAGGGCTGGAACGTCTTTTTAACACACATCACCAGTTCTTATAATAGTCCATGCATTTATCACTGAAAACCACTAAAGAACAACACATGATATCCCTTATCACTATGATAAAACTTCCATAATTTTGAACTGTTCAAGCTAGAAAAGCCTGTATTCCAGTACTGTACTTAAAAGAGAGTATTATGGATACACATTCATCACAGCAGATACTTACAGACTGCATAATACTACTACACCACCACCAATAACAACTTTGTGATCAAGGATCATTTCATTTCACTTAAAAACTGCATCTTTAACCATAAAGAAATCCATCTCCACCCTCTTGGGAAAACATGAAGGCAGGGGGCGTGGAAGGGAAGAAAAAGCAGCAGTTCTACTAAGCTTTAACTAGCAAACGAAAAAAAAAGCTAGTGGATTCAGGGAAGACAATTCTTAGGCAGAGATGCTCATGTACTTGCACAAGCAAGAAGTCTGCAAAATACTGCGATACACACCAAAAATCCATCACATACACAACATTGCCTAAAATCAAGCTACTAACTGGAAGTCAGCAGTATGACCACAACACCGATTTCTCCTATAACGTTTCTGTCAAAATGTTTTAAGATTAGGAAAAACAGAGAAATGGGAAATTAGATAAGAGAAAATGGAGACAATCTCGGATTAAGTTTCTAACATGGCAGAAAGTTACCTTTTCAAATGACAAGCCCTGGTTTTACAGAATACTCATCCAAACACTTCAGCCGCTGGTAAACAAGCACAGAAAAACTGAGCAACTTTCTCTCCTGGTTTCATACTCCCATCTTCTACCTGCAGAAATTCCTTTCTTAGCTTCCATCTCTTCCTCCGCCCTGATCCTTCTGACTAACTACCCATTGAACTCCTCCACGGCGGTAAACACAACGGGACCAGAGGCAAGCAGCACACGGAACACGTTTCTTCGGCGGCCTCAAAACATGCCACTACTACACCAGCACCGGCCTCCTCTGCCGCAAGGCAAAACCCAGGGAAACCGGGTAGGTCCCGGGGCCGCCAGCACACAAGCCACCCCTCGGCAAGGCCAGGCCGGCTGCCCGCACACTCCTGCCCCGCGCCCCGCTCCCCCGGCAGCCAGCGGGGCCCCGGGGCGCGGAGCCC
>VYZT01047647.1:20240-36849 GCA_013400735.1 Pomatostomus ruficeps
CTTGCTAATAAATCTTAAATTAATTGTAATTGAGCTCTGGCCAGTTTTTCGCCGCAATTACTTATAACATTCCTAACAGGCTTCATCCTTTTGAGGAATGCTTTACTTTGCCTGAAGATGTCATTCCCAAGGCTGGGCAACCCACTACATGCCACACTAGCTCCTTGCAGGTTTGGTGGCTCAGGCTCACACTTGGAAGTAAACACCACAATGGTACAAAACTTACATGTATCAGTTGCTTGGTCATCATGGCACATGTGGAACTGTGATGCATACATACTCAAATATTAAATTTGTACACTGGTACGTGTCAGGGCTTTCCACTACACTTGCTTTTCTGCTGTTTTTCTGCCTTCTCTTGCTCAGCAGTGGTTCAACATGATACAGAGTCACTTACTGTCTCTGTTCAGCAAGATATGTAAATAAAGCTTTTAAAATCGAGCAGAGAAAGATAGTCTTGCTGCTTTCTAATTTATGAGGAAAGACCCAAAATAATTTATCTTCTTCTTACCTTCTTCTGTTCTGTTTTGCCTTCTGTGCCAAGGATATCTGGTTTGCCACAATAACGGGCCAGAAAACACAAGGACTTTGAGATTCCCATGGCCAGATTCTAGATAGGAAATGGTATTCCTACGTAAATACTTCTTGTGAACTGAATGCTTTCATGTGCCGAGGCCTGCATGTGGTGTCTCACTATCCAGCCTCAGTGTCCAAAGCACTGAGGGGCTGCACAAGTGAAACTGTAGCAATCAGGAATATAAGATGGCTTTGCTTAGTGATTGCTCCATTTGGAGCTTTTGCAGTGGAATACAAGCATTTCAGTGGATAAGAGTGGACTTGAATTTTTACCAGATTTTTTTCCTTACATGGAAACTGTATTTGGCCTTAGAGCTATACTGGCCTAAGCACAACAAAGTATACTATAAAATACTTATCATCAATTTAAACTTTTATTGGAAATACTCCTTTTGAATGCTGGACACCACTAGGATGTGCAAGAGAAATGCTATGCTGCTATGCCATACTTTACTGGCAACCAGCAGTTGCAAAAGCTGTTTCGTTTTTTTCAGACATGCAGCCCAGGAGTAAATGTTCCATCTGTCTTCTTTCCTGAGCTGTGGCATCCCCATATCCACCTGCACATACCCTGAAATCGCTGCCACTCACAAACCCTCTGTCACAGATTTTGCATGATCCCAGAATCTTTTTGCAAGTTGGACAGGTGGCGTGAAGAGGTTAAGCTGATGGGTACTTGTACACAGCCAGTCATATGTGTGCAGGCACTGCACAGAATCCTAACATACTGCTGCTCTTTTCCTTCTATCAGCAAACGTATCTGGACTTTGGCAAAATGAGGAATTGCCTTGTTTATCTCCTCCCTCTTGGAGTCTGCATTCAGAGGTTACCCCAGATCGGTCCTTCACTGCTGAGAGCTTTCATCTTCTCTGCAGTCAGTTTTTGATGCTGGTTAAGATCCCAGATGCTGATAAAAAGTTTAAAGTGCCCCAGCTAACTCCTTCTCTTCGAATTTTCTGGCCAAACCTTTATGAAGAATTGGAGTGAAAACAAACACAAATGATTTCATCAAATCATTCTGTCTTCTTACAAAAATACTCCAAACTGACCACATACCCTGTAATGGCAAGGTTCCAGTAGGCACACTGTTCTTACAGGACCTAAAGTCACAGCACACTAGGAAATAGAAACAGCTTTTAAAAAATCTCAAGATTCCAGCTCTGCTCTCGGATAGAAGAGAACAAAGAAAAAAAGAATTTATCCTTTCTTGAAATTACTTTTACTGTTCCTTTGGAGGTTAGTGCTGAACAAAACAATAATCCTCTACTTGAAAATCACAAATGTTGCCATTTTGACTCCAGTCTGTGTGAATGAATCAGAAACACAGTGTCCCAAGCACAGTTCCTGAAAGGAGGAGATATCAGGGATGTATCCTGTGTACTTACAAAATCTTTTTTCTGTGAACAGGAGGAAGCAATTAAAACATTATCTGCTCATCACCATAAAAACCTCCTCTGCTGCCCAGATGTTTATTTTGCACATATTTCACAGAGTCATGGTGAAAGATTGGTTCAGGCTATGAGCTAAGTTTTCATTACCCTCTGGGTTTTTTCTGCCCTTTTCTTCTCTTCCTAACCCCTCTCTCTTTCAAAACAACACCTGCACTTATTCATAAGGAATTCCCTTAATTCAAAGGGAATTCAAATCATAGAGTGATCCTCTTTGACCTTTTGGAGTGCTGCTCTGTGCCTGTTCTTATAGATACTGGATACTGACATAGGAGACAAGCTACTCTTTGCAAACTTGGTGGTTAGTCTTTGGATCTGTATGCATCTGTTTCGGTATAATTCAAAATTGGTACCTTATGCCTAGACTTCTCAACTCCCCAGCTGGAATCATATGATGGGTGGGATGCTATGAGGAGGTGATACAATGCCAGTCTCCAAAACTGGCCTAAGACTTGAGGAGGTTGCAAGAGGCCTTCATTGCTGGCTCCTTTTTCATGAGGACCCATGTGAGCAAAGGGGCACTCTAAGAAGTCACTGCAAAATCTCATCAAGTCCAGGACTACCCAGGCTAAGTGCAGCATGGAAATTCCTGGGGAAGTGTTTGTCTGCACTGCTTGTGTCTGCTTTGCAGGCATGGTGCTGAGGAACAGAAAGCAGGTGAAACTCCCACAGTGTCAAAGAGACTACTAGCACTTGTTGGAGCATACACAGAGGGGGCATCTCTGTATATACCAGGACGTATTTCAAACATATGAGGACGCGTAATTTCTGCTGTAAAAAGCCTGTACTATAAAGTGGCAGCTGAAAGCTGGCATCATGGGATACAAACTCCAGGTTTATGTGGGTCTTGTCTTGGCCATGGCTGCTGCGTAGCAATCCTGCAGTAAAATGGGTTGTATCTCATCTTTCTCTTCTTCTTCTCTTGCTGGAAGTTTCAGCCTGCATAGCTCAGACAAGCATGTATCTGACAGTGTATTACCAGTTAAAAAAATAAGTAAGAAAGTCAATACAGTTAACCTGGAGGGAAAACACTGCTCTTACTTGAAATGCACAAAATTGCTGTGTGTGCCAGGTGGCTCTGTCTGGTTCTGCAGCAGGCACCTCTACTGAAATAATTTCCTGTAATATTCTTAGCTATTGTTAGTGATGCATGACTAGTGATTTTGGCTTGCCCTTTCCCAGTCATCCTTCATTTTCCCCTTCCTCCTGCAATGAAACAAGAGAAAAGTTTAGCTCCAAATGAGACCTAGCTATGTCTGGGACACTGCTAAATGACAAACAAATCTCATCCAGCTTTTGGGGTTTTATCCAGACAAGCCTTGTAGCAGTAAACTAAGTATTGCCTAAGGCAAATCTCACATATTTTCCCTCTGAATGTCAGAAGCCAAGCAGTTTTCTAGTCTCACTTTACAAGTTTTAAATTTTTCAGTTAAAGAATAATTTGAAAATGGATAGTTTGAAAATGTGTTTCTAAAACCAGGTATTTCTGGTTTTCAGTTGCCCACTCAACATTCTCTCCTTTTATTGTAGCCTTCAGCTCAATGCAGGATCTTTGCAGGTTAGACCTCAATCAAATTAGCAAGATGATTGGCAGTATCACTCAACTGGTAGCAGAGTGATGGAACACTGCTCAGGAACCCTCCACACTAACCATGCACCTGCTCTGTAGGTACCTGCAAATAGTCATTTTTACTCATTTTGCAGCAGAGAAACTGTTAGTGCAAGAGGCAGCCAGCAAAGCCAGTGAGCACCATATGCTATGGTATACATGGAGAGTGTGCTGTCACTGTCCTCTAGCAAAGCTGGGAATAAAACTCATATTCATGGCATGTCTGCAAGCTAGAGCAGGGATAGATGTGAGCAAGCACCTGGAAAGGAAAGAAGGTTATCTACCTGCCACCTGGTGATCAGGCTTTGGCAGAAGGGCAATGACAGGGAATGTACATCAATGATACAAACACAGTTTCTTTTCTTCTACTCCTCCTTCTGAAGCTCCTTCATAGCAGCACAAGCACTTATTCAGCTGGTTTTGGATCTGTTGGAGAGATGACTTGGACAACTCGTCAGGGCACATCAGAAAACCAAAGAAGTAAATAACCAAACAGACCTTCCGAAAGCAACCCAAACCCAAAAGAATGAGAGGCCCAGATACAGCAGGGCCTCTTCTGCAGTGGCAAGATCACTGCTCATGAGCAGTACTAAAGTGACAGCATTACACCTGTCACCCGACTGTTTCAGGTGTGGACAGAGGTACCAGAGCTAGCATAATGCCCGTGGGAGGGGGTAATGGTGGCACGTCCTGGGAGCTCAGTGCATACACACACAGCAAGCAGCTGCACCTGAGTCACTCTGCGTGCTCAAGCCGGCTGGGCAGAAGTCACATAGGGCATGTCTTCATTCACTTAAAATCTGTGCACTGTGGTGACAACCCACAAGACTCATTCGACAAACCAGTGGATGAGAAAGAGAAGTCTGTCTTTGACCTTCTTTAGCAAAGTTTTTGGTCCTGTTTACCAGAAAGTGAGGGAACTGTTTCAGATCTGCAACAGCATGCTTCACTTCCTCAGTTTGGCCCAAGTCCTCCCCCAAGTTCCAAGAAGCAGGAGTAGGTCATCTTGTCCTTCAATCTGTATTCCCAGAAACAGCCAGCAATGGCCAACATTTTGTTACAGGAGGACCAGAGAAATTTATCATAACAAGGCTGGCTCTAGGGGACCAAAACTTTCCAGCTTGTGAAGGCGTATGAGTGTAGCACTCTGACTGAAGGCATGTCTCCAAAAGATGTAAACGGGACACAAACCCCGAGTTCTGAGCAGAGGGTTTAGGCATGCGGTCATTTTTAGAACACTGGGACTAAACCTAGTCCAAATCTGTACAAGGTGTCCAGTGTCAGGAGACATAATTTCTGCTAACAAGAAATTGATCTCCAATTAACACCAACGCGAAGATGACCATTTAGCCCCTCCCGAAATACTTGTGCTTGATGCTTGTGTGGCGTTATGTATTGAATTACCAAGCAGCTGCTCTTCCGTGTTTAATTTGCAGGTGTGAAATAAGTGATGTTGCACGGAGAAGGAGGTGACGCCGCTGCTTTTCCTGCTCATCGGCGGCGCCGATGGGCTGAGGGTGCGTGTCACACTGTCATCTAGTGGCCGGTGATCACCTTCTCGGCTGGGCGGCGGCAGCAGCAGCAGCCGCAGCAGCCGGATACAGCAACGATTCTAATCCCCCAAGGCTGCAATCTTATGTAGGTTTGTATCTCATCTCTTCTTCAGAGACAGTGACGGCGATGCACCTCGTGGAGCACAGTCCTAGCCCCAAGGAGGTTTCATCAGACAGCTGATGAAGGCATAAAGGCATCCTGAGGTGGGGTCTCTAGCTGAATTTTGTGAAAGTTCTAGTAGCTCATCATGGCACATACTTAGAGAAACCTAAATAAGTGTGTGCACCCTCTGTTTTGGGTGTCCCATCTCTCTGAAGTTGCTCATTACCATAGCACTGCATGAATTGGCAGCTAGCACTTGGATGGAAGTGTTTCACGTTGAGGGAGTTGTTAGAAACCTCCCTGCTTTCCTTACTGGAGAACATTGCCCCTACAGAAGGTCCTGCTGAATGGCACGCTCCTAATTTGCCTCAGCACAACCAGACAGCATCTGAAAGAAGCACTTTGTGCTAGCAGAGGTGGTTTTGTACTGAATAGATTAGGAAGCACTTGCACACTGTTTCGTCAGCTGAGTTGCAAAGACAGTAAGGTAGAAGTCAATAATGGCTTAGCAAGACAGACAGACCTAGATCAAGGCAAGAACATCAGCTTCTGATGAAAGCAAGCATAGGATATGATTTCACACACTTTAATAATGCTCCGTACTCCACTGAATGTTCCAGTGACACTGATTTACAAGGGAGAGTTGTATCAGTAGTTTTCCATTCAGGCACATCTCTTCAGTAATAAAATTGCACACAAGAGTCACATCACTACATGCAATCAGTAACAACAGTAACTTTTCTCATACAGATGAACCTATTGGGACAAATCACTGTGATGTTTTCCCTGATCAAAGGTAGTCAGTACCAATGCCTACAGGTTAAAGTCATCTCCAACTTCCTATTTTAAGATCCTTCTCTCTACAGGTCATAGATTTTGTCATGCTCTTTCTTGCACCAGAAAGATTTTGTCTCGGACACATTAAAATTCAGAGTCTGGTAGCCTCACTTGCAACCTGGCTGGGCAACCATCATTTTTCCAGCTCAGACAGCTCAGGATTTTTATGTATGGTTGGCTAGCACAGAACTGAGGTGACTTTGCAAGATAATTTGAAAGTTCCTTGCAATCTAAATGACAGTAAATATAAACATTTTTTATATGGGAAACATTTGTTACAACAGAATGACTTTTTTTTTGTTGCTGTTGTGTGTAAGCTGAATTCCAGCGTCCAGCATATTTTTTTTCTTACATTTGTCTTGTTACATGTTTGTTCCACATATGACAAGGTATATTTTCCATTAAGAATATGTATCTGGTTATCTATTGGTAAATGGAACTCAGAAGTGGTATTATCTTTCCATGTACCACTATGCTTGTATAACCAGTATAAAACCCTACCAACTCTGTTAGAATCTTACTGATTCTTTCTAGACATCATCTTCAAGAATGCAAAGGCCATGGGTTGACCATATCCCCAAAAAGGTTTTGTCAGAGGAATCCTACCTATTCTTGCCACTAGGAAGTCTACATGGCTAAATCTAAGCTCTTCCCTCAGTCCACAAGTGACTGAGATCACATCCCAAAATACGCTGTCCCTGTGGACACTCTTCATCAATCTTACCTTGGGATGGCTTATTCTTGCTGAAATTTATGCTAGTGTCTATAAAAAATACTCTGCTTTAGTCCAAGTGTCCTCTGAATTTTGTGAAAGATACAGGAATGTATTAACACCATATGGAGAGGAAAAATTCTGTTCCCTCTTCATTGATGATGTCTGTTTTAAGGACTGCATTTGACTGTTTCATCTTTCTGAGCTTTCTTGACTGATAGTGGCAAATACTTTGTCCGGAAGACCTTGAACACCCTGGCTGTTCAGTACTCCATATTTAGTACAGTTTCAATTAGGAACAACTCACAGGGGTAGAAATATGCTTTTTGCTTTGTACTAAAGTTCCAAATGTGGCAAAATCCTCCAAACGTAAAAAAAAAAAAAAAAAAAAGAAAAAAAAGAAAAAAAAACCCCAGGTAACAAATCTCTGAAAGTTTGAAGTCCATGTCTGTTTTGAATGGTCATATGTCACTACAAGAATGTTTTCTCTACTGGTGAGAAAGCAGCAAAAACTCATACATTAACTCCACTCCCTGTGAGTTGTTTCAGATTTCAAGAGTGCATTGAATTAAAGAATTTCAATCTCCACTACTATTTAATCACAGTAACACCTTTTGATGTTTAGTGTCAGAAAGACTGCATATTATGGAATAAATACCAGCATTTGCTTGTTCCCTTTATGATCATTTCCAATAAAATATTTCATATCAGACAAGCACTCTATAAGAACACAGTTTACAACAGCCATTTACTGAGAACAGGGTAGATGCATTTTTCTGGTGCAGGTATACACATCCCCCAGGATCCTCAAGGCATTTTTCCTCTCTGTGCAGGTAAGAGTTCAGGGCTCCACTGAATGTATCCAGTGTACTGAAAGTTTCTGGGATAAGAATATGCCAGTGCAAAAGACATCTCAATACAACAGAATCCAACACTTACACAAGGGGATATTTCATCTCTATTAGCATCTGAAAAGAGCAAACTATGCATTTACAAAGACCCAAAAAAAACCACACTAAAAAATTCAGACAAATGCTCTAAGTTATCTATTTTTATTACAAAATTACACTTGGTTTTAGTTGCATACAACAGCATAGGCTGACAGTGTCGTACAGCTGCTCGCACATCAGCCAACAGCTGCAGTGCCTACTAACCAGGTTACTTTATATCCCCTTATAGCTAAGTTACCTGCAGTCATTACTGCAGCATCTGGTGAGACAGTGTTAGGCAGCTCAAGTGGGTAAGCCAGGACATGAGAAATGGTTTTAGTGCTTCACAGAATCATAGAGTAACTCATGTTAGAAAAAACCTCTGAGATCAAGGCCGACTGTTAACTGAGCCCTGCCAGTATAGTAGATATAGCCTTATGTATTTTTAGGTAGGAACTAAAACCTTTACTTGGTACATTTCAATAATTAAGCCTTAATACTTTTCTTGACTGCACCTAGAGCTATCACCAGTAGCAGCAGCAGCCCAGGACTATACAGCAGTCTGCCCTCCTCTTTCATTGTAATACCTACAACTGCACTTTAAACTTGTTGATGACCCTGCTTAGTATAGATTTAAAAGGAGCTTGAGAGCTTAACACGGTTTTCTTCTATCTTCAGTTACTGCTGTTTATCTGTCAGTGTGCTGCTCTGTTCAGTGCCTGAACTGTGCTTGCTCTTAAGGGACCTTCCAATGTATCTCCAGTACTCTTTTCGGATGGTGTCCTTTTCTTTAGCCAGAATTTCACACAACTATGAAAGAAAAATGAGAGATTGGAGTGTTATACCAAAAAGTTTACAGGACCCTTAACTATAAAATGCATACAACATATATTTCAGACAGTATTAGAAACATGTTTCTCTGCAACATTTGTTTTATTCATGGGATTCGTAACTGTTCAATGACATCAAACTGCTGACAACCCCAGTTGGTAGCCAACCAATCTGACACTGCTTAAAAATCCCTCCAGCCCCATTTTCATTGTAAGAGTTTCCCTTTGACTCATTTCCACGCCTACCACTCATTATCCATGCCAGCCTTATTCAGCCTGTAGTAGAGCACAGTATACTCCCGAGAACCTTGAACGTCTTTTAGTAATCCAACAGGCTGTAAACTACTTAATTCCAAACACCGGGCGATCATCCTGCTCTTGAATCTTCAGTACTCTTGAAGGACTGACAGGAGATACTTCATTTCTGTTTTTTCTCAGCAGACTGTCCCAAAAGGGTTCTCCATGCAAGTCAGTAACCTTCTCTCACGCTACATTAAGAGTTGGTGCATATACTTCTACATGTTTGGATTTTTTTATTTTGGTCTGGGTAAGCAGCACAGTAGAAGTCAATCCTACTTACAGGACAGGCTGTGTAAATTTTGCAATGTCTACAAATGATTTAGTAAATTCCTTTTTATTATGCCGATGACATTGCCTTACTGAGTGAAATGGAGTTAAGAAATTAGGAGCTTTGATGCCTGAAGAAGTAGTCAAAATCAGTGAAATAGTATAAAGGGGACATGAATCTAGGATGTACAACTGCACTTATTTACCGTCTGGTCCTGGAACAAAACAACAGAAAAATGCTGAGGAAGAACAACGTTGGAACACAAAGACTCCAGGCAAAGCTGCAGCTCTAATTACACCACGTTCCAGCCTGTCCCACAGTGAATGGAAAGTGCTCTTGTAAAAACTACAAACTGCACCAAGGAGCATCCAAGTATGAAGCTCTGGGAGGTACAGAACATTACCAGAAGTAATTTATGCTCTGTAGGAAGTGGTGCCTGACATTTCTTACTGCCAGTGCCTGCTGGCCATAAGCTAATTCTGTCAACTTTCTTGGAAAGAGCTAAGAAGGGCCAAAGGAGCTCAATTAAGGTTGTTTGAAAATGGATATTCTGAGAAGAGTTCATTAACCTACAGAGAAGAGAGCGAGTTCATGCTACAAAGTTAACATTGAAAACCTTTCCATTGTTCAAACATCTTCTATCTTCTAAAGGTGGTATTAGAGACCTTCCTTCACTAGCAGGTGAAGAAAACTTAAGAGTAATTTTGTAACTCACGAGTTATTATTTATATTTAAATTCATGAGACCCTTGTGATTGTCTGGCTTTTGTGTTAAACTCTTCATAGACCTCTTGTGATTAACAAGTAACCTGTTCTGTTTATGACAATCAATCCCATTTTGTCAAGCTGTAAAACCAGACAGGAATAGACAACACCCTGAGAAGAAAAAACAAGCTCTCAAAACGTACCTCCAATGCCTTGTTCAGTGTTTCTTCCTTGTTATCACACTGGTTTTCTAGCATATCTTCATATATGTCCACAAGAAAGGCAATCAGATAGGGTGAACTGTGACTGGGCTGTAAATTCAACAGTTCCTCCAAGAGATTTGGATACTTAGAAAGACCACGATCCTGTAGAATCCTAGAAGAGAGGTTAATAGGCTTGACACGTAACAATGGGAAATCTAGTGTGAATAACTGCATTTTTGTCCTGATTCCTTTACTTGGAGATTAGTTTTGAAATCAGGGTGCAAGTACAAGTAAGTCAGAAAGTAGGCAGCACGCAGCACTAGTACAGACTCACATTGTAGTAGGCTGGTATAGTTTTAGTTCAAGTGACCAGAAATCAGACTGAAAGCAAGTTTGTTATTTCCTATCTCTACTTTTGAACACAGTAACGTTACAGGTCAAGTTTTTAAAAGCACAAGAAGTACCTGTAGTCCTTCCACAAGAACTACAGGGTCAGAAGACAGAAATTAGGTTATAATATAATAACACCCTGTGACAGTACTTGCCTGCCTGCTTAAACACACTACGCTAGAACAAACAGCAACAAGTTCTTTTCAATTAAAAATTAGGCATCAGACACCTTCTACAGCTATTCTCTTTGCCTCATGGAGAAATACACCTCACCCTTTTAAGTAGTTCCAAGCACTCTCATTATGTGGCACTGCTGTGATCATGTCAAGAGTGTACCTGCAAGAAAAAGATAACAGGTCATGAAGGCAACCAACAGCAGTGCCGTTAGAAATTACCTGCATGTGCTCAGAAGCTTCCAAATACCTCTCTCCAACCTATACTTCACTCTTTTAGCAATCATTTCAGCTGGGTAGATCAAAAATGGCTCACAATATAATCACCAGGAGTCTCAAAGAGGCAGACACTATGAAAACTGTTTTAAGATCTGAAGTGTTCGGTTTGCTGGACTTGATACAATAATCAATCAGTTCTCAAAATTATTAGCAATAACACTGAGAAACAACATAATATACTCTCCTGGTATGCTAAAGGAATAACTTGTATCTTGACACTCAGAAATGCCAAGGGACTGAAAATGGCCAGAGTAACTGAGCTACATTGACATGACTGCAAGTGGTACGTTCTGTACCTATTTGCAGAACTGTTTTCATGAGGCTGAACTCAAGCAAACCCACAGAAAGGCAGTGCTTGACCTTTCAGCTCACTCAGCCTTCTGCAACATTTCTGTGAAAGTAGCAGTGAGGCGACTGCTGTAAAAGTAAAGCAACAAAAAGCACCTCCCATACAGCCACAAAGCCACATTTCATCCTCACAAAACAGGCTTTATCTTCTGGCTTTTCCCAGCATAACCAGGCATTCTGATGATTTTCAGAGGCTGCAGATACTGATAAAAAGTTGTATCAGGAGTACTAAAAAAAAATACCCACAATCCTAACTTTTTTTTAACATTCTGTAATCACTATGACAAAGACGGAATTTATCAACCAACAAACAGTTCTACAATGACACCTGGGAAGTCTTAACCTTAGCAAGGCTGGTTCTTAAGGTGGTATCCAATTATCTTGAGAAGATCAAGGGAGGATGTCCAATCTAACCTCTGGAGAGAAGAAGTTGAAGATATTCAAGTCTAAGTTGTGGAAATGGTTCAGATTCATTGATCTATAGGAAGGTTATAAACTGGAAAAGAAGTACAACTTCTTGAAGGTTGTGAAGACAACCACGAAAGATGGTGAGGGCAGGGATCCTCTATGAATAATGTACCAAAGGACCTATTCAGAGATTCAGTCTTTCTTCTGAAAAATAACTCTACAAAAATTTCAGTACCTTATTTTAATTGCTTTTTCACTTTTGACAAGTATCTTCTCATAACCATCAACCCTCATCAGCAGTCTGAGATGTGAAAACCATATGAAGAAGCTTCTCGTACCACCATGAGCAGTAAAATACATCTAGAAGCTGAGCTTGTCTTCAGTTACAAACATGCAACCTAGAAACAGTGAGCACAAAGCTTTTTTTCCTGAAAACTAGACATCTCACAGTAGTTCTCTTTGTGCCAACCACATATTTCTGAAAGCTCATTTCCTCTTCCAGTGGCATAAAATTCCTCAAAAAAAGCAACTCCTCTTGCTACAATCCATGTCCATGTTACTGTACTGGTTTTGCATGGCCTGGTTTTTGGTAGCGGAGGGGCTACAGGGGTGGCTTCTGTGAGAAGCTGTCAGAAGCTTCTTCCATGTCTATCAGAGCCAATTCCTGGTGGCTCCAAAGATGGACTTGCCACTGGCTAAGACTGGGCCTATTAGAAATTATGGTAACGCCTCTGTGGTAACATACTTAAGAAGAAAGAAAAACAAATGTGGTTGCGCAGTTTTATTTGTGGCCAGAGAAGAGCAAAGTGAGAAAATGTGAGAGGAACAACTCTGCAGACACCAAGGTCAGTGAAGAAGGAAGGGGGGGAGGTGCTCCAGACACCAGAGCTGAAGAGTGCCTCTCTTTCCAAACTTTCTAGGGGTAGAATACTAAGGAATAGCACAACAGCGTCACAGATTTTCTGCAGGTTGTCTCACTATAACTAGTTCACCATAAAACCCAAAGTTTTGTTTGCACCATAAACAGCAGGTCAGGAAAACAACACAACAGATTCATGAGAGCAGCTTGCCCAGGGTAAGCAGAGCTTGCTTCAGCAGTCTAACACTTGATCTGCTCACCATGAGTGTTAGTCCCAGAAGTGAATCAAAAACAGGAAACAAAGCCCCCAGGGACTGTGAAAGTATCCCTTTACTTTCATGTAATGGAGAATGTTTAATGTGAGCCTGAACAGCATTACTAACCGGACTTCTCTGTCTAGGACTGCTGGGTCATCATAGCCAGTGGTGTTGAAAATGACGAAGTGTCGCTGGTTCCAAACAGAGTTGTTTCTCACATCTTCTCTCAAAAGCTGGTCTACGTAGTCCAGTTCATTGTCCCATAATTTGAACTCCTATAGAAAGGGAAGGAAGAGAGAGTATCACAATCAAAAATTTTGGTTTTTTCTAAATACATTCTCCTTGCTCCTAAGTTGCCTGAATGTCAGATATAGCCTTTTGTGAAGAAATCAACAGGAAGTTCAAAGAAAAATAAGTACAGGTGCACTAGGAACATGCTACACTATTCAGTGGTACACAATGGTATTACCTCATCATTAAATTCACACACATAACAGTAAGTAGACAACAATCCAATTTTTTGAACTCACTTCCTAAAAGGCAAGTTTATAGCAAACCTCTGCCACACATTAAAATGCAGTTGTTTTTCCCCCTTCAACCTCAAGAAAATAACTGCTAAATGCAATTCAGGTTGTATTTAAGAAGCAAAACCAACCCGAGCAGGTTATTGAAAGAATCAACAATTCTGCGGATACAATACCTGAATAACCCATTGTCTGTGTTGCCAGGCATGGTAATTTTTGGCATCTTGGTTAAGAATGTCAGCTATGAACTCAAGCTCTCGGGATGGATCCTGCAGCCACTCAACCAGCACCCGTCTGTGGTGCCTAATGACAAGAGGAACAAAGTACAAATTTTTTTGTGAGTGTGTGGTCTGTATTAAAGCGGCTTATAGCAACTGGACCACTTACCAAAAAAACCCACTAGTTAAATATTTTAAATTAGGCACACCAGAACATTTCACTTGGCTCTGAGAAATGTATGATGCATATTTACATTATAAAAAATTCTAACCATACAAACACAATGGCCAATCATCTCATTTTAGACAAGTCTAAACATACTTCCACACTCATGGTCAAAGCCTTCAGCAGAATAAAATTTTCTTGTACTGCATAATTTCTCTAGCAATAGCAATACCGCTCTTTTGCCTATTCTCATTCATTTCAGAAAAAAACCAACAACCAGCAGGCAAACTCCAAGACACAATAAAAGAAAAAAGGCTAATTTCTATTTGTCTTCTTGGTTGCCTTTTCACAAGTTTTTTTTTTTTACCTGTCAGACTTATTTTGGCAGTTTAAAAATTGAAATTAACAAAAAACCAAGACCTGCTTAGCATGTCATAATCATATGCTTAGAATAAATATCTGAAAGAACTTTGACATGATGCAACTCCATTTAACTCCTCCATCACAACTGATGGACAATTTACAAAACAAACATTATCTGCAAAAAGATTAAAAACTGAAAAGAAAGCATGATTTTACCAGACTTGGTAGTTCTTTGGCTGATCTTCAATGATAGCTGTAATGTACTTAAGTTCCTCATGGAGATCCTTTCCCAAAGACTGCAGGAGGACTCTCCGGAAATGCCTGTATAAAAGTCAATCATTTGAACACTGAAAAAAGACCTTCCTAAAATTCCCAGAGGAGAACACAGAATCACCTTTGTTCACAGTTCTTCTCAATGATTTTGGGCTAAAAATGGTGCAAAAAACTAAAACTAAAGCACAATCCTCAACCACATATCTAGTTCTGTTAAAGGGCATTCAGTTATAGAACAGCGGAGATCAACAATGTGACTGGTTACAACAGTACATTAGCTAAGATTGTAGCAATCCTGCTGAAATTAACCTGTACCCACTAAAACTTCTGCACTTGAAACAATGTAAACCTTCTGATTTTATGGAACACAGCAGACTAAAAATGTACAAGAGGTACTTGTTAGTATTTGTGAGTTAAAAGGCCCTGCTATGAATATCAGAAACTCACTGAACAGTAACCTGACCGATCTTTTAAGATGCACTATTTAGTAAATATACAAATTGTTTGCTGTCATGTTTTTATGCCTCTTCTTGAAGTCAGCTGAGGGCATCTTCAGCATTTTGCCATGGCCACATTATCAAGAAAGTGATCTAATTTGAAACAGAAAAGTCCTTTTTGTGGCTCACCCTAACCTTGACTGATAGTACCCTTAAAGCCAAATAAATGAAAACCACTGAATCAAAGCGAGGGATGGGAAATACTGAACAAAGACTTTCTTTGGAAGCTCACTGGAAATCTACACTACTCCTTGGTGTAAATTCAACCAGGCATGCCCTGATTCAACTCACAAAATATTAAAGACTTAAAAGGTAGGTAGTTGAATGACCACAGAAATAATCCCAAGACTATTACATACCATACTGTGTAGTTTGCAGCATTTAACTCAATGGCATCTGCTGTTAACTTGAAAGCTCTTTCGCTTCTCTCATCCCGCTGCAGAACAGCACGGAAGTAATCATAGACATCTTGGACTAAACAGAAAATAGCATCTTAGCCAATGGCTTGATTAGGGAGTAAGGTTAATAATCCTTTAAAATTACTTCCTATTTTCTGTACTCTAAACATACCTCTTTAAAATGATAACCACCTATTGCTCTGATAGCATTTTCAACTGAGACCTGTGCATGGTATTAGTACACAAAAAAACTGCACAAGTACGTTGGAAATACAGCATCAGAATAATATCCAAAACAATCACAAAAGTTCTGTGCTGCTTGCCCATGCTATTTCACCAGCTGCAAGAGCTTCATGTTCCACTTGTGGGCTGGAAATGCCTTGTGACATGAACAACACTGTCTCCTATATTATCTCTTAAAGCCATAGGATTTTAGAGGAGAACCTTGGCTATTAACATCTCAGGCAAAAATTCAACTTCAGAGATGCTTGGTGAAAACACCACACAACCACTGTAACACAATTAATTAAGTTAATTTCTTCACAGTATCACTCTAGAAAAATGTTATCCAACATGAAGTCTTGTTTCAACAATGGTAAAGGCAGAACATATTTAAGACTTACATTTTTCACTGTAGATGATCTGAACAACAGGATTTGGCCCATCATTTTGAGGAACAGGTTCAATATCTGCCCATTCCTTCCTGTCCCTGTAAATACATGTTTTTGTCTTTTCAATGCTTCCAAAAGGCACAAAACGCTAATCAAACCATGACATGCACAAACCTATGTTCAGTAACCCATCCTTGCTCCCAACAGTCACTGCTGCTTTAGCTCCATTATTGTCTGTAACTCAGACCAGCATACAAACAAGTAAAGCTGTCCTCAACACAAGAAGGACATGGAACTGTTGGAGCAAGTCCAGAGGAGGGCCACGACGTTGAAAAGAGGACTGGAGCATCTCCCTTACAAAAACAGATGGAGAAAGTCGGGGCTGTTGAGCCCGGAGAAGAGAAGGCTGCGTAGAGACCTCAGAGCAGCCTTCCAGTATCTAAAGGGGGCCTACAGGGAAGCTGGAGAGGGATTTTTCATCAGAAACTGTAATGATGGAACAAGGAGTACAAACTGAAAGAGGGGAAATTTAGGTTAGACATTGGGAACAAATTCTTCTGCTGTAAGGGTGGTGAGGCGCTGGACCAGGCTGCCCAGAGAAACCGTGTACGCACCAGCTCTGACAGTGTTCAAGGCCATGCTGGATAAGGCCTTGAGCATCCTGGTCTAGTGAAAGGTGCACGAACTCCCCACCCCTCCGACCCCAGCTCCGCCACTCCGCGCCGCCCTCCCCGTGACGCGCCGCGACGCGAGGGTCCGGCCCGACCCGGGCA
>VYZT01047648.1:0-17304 GCA_013400735.1 Pomatostomus ruficeps
CTTTGAGCTCTTCAGATGAATTTTAAAGCCGCCTGGAAGAGTTGAGAGTTTTACAGCAGAGATTTAAATATATTTTAGATGCATTTGGACACGTATTAGTGCTGCTTACAGCACCATAGAGCAGCTTTAGTTTAGGGGAGCTCTGAGGTGTTGAGAAGAGGTTTAGAAGAGCTAAAGGACTTTAGTACTTTACAGGAATTCTGGAACATTTAACAGGATTTTAGGGCCGCTCAGAACTGTTGATAGGGGGTTTAGATCAACTTAGAGCAGTTCAGAGTGGTCTCAGAGGGCTTCAGGAGAGTTTTAGCACTGTCTGAGCAGGAACTCCAGAACCACAGTGAAGAGTTCTGGAGCAGCTGCAAGGAAACTGAGAAGGGCTTGAGATCTATTTTGAAGCATTTTACTGCTACTTTGAGCATAGTGGTAATAGTGTTGCTTAGAGGATTTTCAGAGTGGAAATTTCAGAGGAATTTAAAACTCCTCCCTGTTGTTCGTAGGCAGTTAGAATCGTTTTAGAGCTGCTGAGATGGGTTGTAGAGCAGTGTGGTGCATTTTAGAGCTCTTTAAGCTTTCTAGAGTGTTGTGGAGCTCTTTAAAGAAGTCCACTCTGGTTTAGCACTCTGGAGTGCTTTAGAATCAGTTAAAAGATTTTAAAAGGTATAACTTAGGGGGTATAATAACAGCTTTTTCAGAGCTCATCAGAGGTGTTTTGTAGCTGTGCAGCGGTATTTTAGAGGGGTTTCGAGCACCTCACAGCATATTCAAGGAGGTTTAGAGGAGTTTAAGAGGCCCAGAGGAAATTCACAGATCTTCAAATCAGTGTAGAGGAGTTCTAGATATGATCAGAAAAAAAGCTCCTTAGAGGAGGTTTAGAAAGATGCTAAACTTGAGTGAAGTTTAGAGCACTCAAGCACTCCACAAAAGGATATTACAGCTCCTCAGAACTCCTTAGTGTGCCTCTGAGGAGTTCTGGAAGAGTTTGGAGCTATTTTTCAGATCTTTAGAGCTGTTTCAGGAAGTGCACAGGTATTTTAAAGCTGGCAATAAAGTGTTGGAGATGTTTAATACAATTTAGCGGCAGTCTAGAGCTGACTAGAAGAGTTTTAGAGTGGTTTAGAGACTGCTTAGAGTTGTGTAAATGACATCTGGTTTGAGGCAATTGCCTTGTTTGAGAGATAGAGTTCTCTACAGCCCTTTAGAGCTGATTAAAGGATTTTAGAGCAATTTGGGAGATGTACATAGTGGTTTAGAGATGCCTAGAGGTGTTTAGTATCTTGTAGTTCAGAGACATTTTAAGAAATTTCGGAGTTGGCCCAGCCAATCACCTCCTCAGTTCAGGGCTGGGACTGCCTTCCCACATCTGGTCACTGTTTCTGACTCCCCTCGCCGCCCCTGTCCCTCTCCCCCACTGTCACAAACCAAGGGTTTCCTCTTTCAGGGCAGTCGTTGCCAACCTGTGGAAGGAATGCAATTAAGAAAACGATGGTAAAAATTCTAAGACTCTCCGAATTGCCAGAAGAAAAGAGAACTCTGCTTTAGCCAAAAGGAATGCTTCAACGGCTCGGGGAATTTGCATTCAGGAGAAACTGAACACATGAACTGACATCCAGGTTCCAAAATTTGCACTGTGAATTCCAGGCAAGGCAGAAGAGGAGGTCAGGCTGTCTGCAGCTGCAGCACCTCGTGCAGTGACTGGAAAGTGTCTTCCCGTTTCCCATGAAATAAGAAGGACACTGTCAGTGGTGCCAAGACTCAAAGGATAATAAGGACACCAGTGAAAGCAGCGACAAAAATCAGTTGCTATTTTTTCAAAATAAACATAGCAATAAAACCAGTTTTTAATACATTTAAGCAATTTTTCCATAAGGAAAAGAACATGAATGTCAAGAGCTTACCCAAATAACTTTGTAAGGTAATTTCAAATAGGGAAGTTACAAACACTCTTTTGCTGCTATGTGCAACAAAGTGGATGCATATATTTAATAAGAACTTCATTATCCAAATAACTGATTTGCTGAAGGAGCTTAATTACTAAAGCCAAAGGCCCTGCAAGTTTCCTTCAGGCTTTTTGTTGTTGCTGTATTAACTTTTCCAATACTTTCCAATATACTGACTACAACTTACCACCCTCGTCCTTTACTCCTGCTTCCCCCAAATCACGGTTCTCTCCACATATACACAGTTTTGACATCCAAACTTTCCCCCTTCTCAAGGGGACTTTTGGTTCGGCGTAATGACACTATAATCTTGCCTCTTTTTCTCTGCAATAAACAAATGTATCCAGAGGTAATTTTCTCTCAAAGACAGACCCAAGTCTATTTTCAGAAAAATATGAAGTACTGAAGGCTAAATGAAAATTCAGAAAGACAGTACCTGTGAAAGTGATGAAATTCTGTTAAATACCATCCTGGCTGGTATTCAGAATACTGCTGGTATTCGGAAGTACATCATTTGGGAGTTGATGTGATATCATTATCTACCTACCTACCTACATTTACTCTGCTCTAAATCTACAGGTGAAAAAATCAAAATAAATACTGATCTCTCAGATATTAAATTTTCATTTTAAACCATTAAGTTTGCTGTTGATTCTACCTGAAAACTTGCCAGTTTAACTGTTCTAGAGTTAAGCAAAACCTGGAGGATTTTCCTAACTTAGCATTTTCTTAACTGTCTTACACAGACATTCCCTGACAGGCAGCTGGAACTATAAACTCTTTAAAGTCCCTTCCAACACAAACCATTCCATGATTCTCTGATTCAGGCTGCCGTGTCTGCTGCGTAGATGATGTTTAACACGCCAAGCTGTTAATTTTTTAGCTGTTAAGATGCTTTCCCATTAACAGTCAACAAGAGTATAATCAACTTTATGTCTCTGGAAAGAGAAAGAACTGTCAGGGTGCTCTGGAGGTGAAGTGACCACTGGCAGCCAAGAGAGTGTGAGGACGTCACTGTGCAAGTAAAGCTCACCTCTGAGCACAGCCAACAGTGCCATCTGCTGCAGAGTGCAGCGCTGGCTCATCCTGGGAACCAACAGGAACAGAGACCAGCTTCTTGAAGAATCCATCTCTGGAGGCCTTCCTCTCATCATCCAAAGAACAGAGGTGCCCACCGAAACCCCACACCCACTACCAGTATCCCCACTGCTGGAAGATGGGAGAGTTCTGATATGATCCCCCCTCATGCCAGTAAGAGGAGAAACAAGCTTAGGAGACAAACCCTCCGTTCCAGTGACCTCTTCATGCCTTTCTTGGAAGAAGTGGGAATATTATTTAAAGGAAAATATTTTCTTTAACGTATTATATTGGTTTTGTACAGCCTGGTTTTTGGTAGCAGGGGGCCTCAGAGGTGGCTTCTGTGAGAAGCTGCTGGAAGCTTCCACCATGTCTGGCAAAGCCAATCCCTGGTGGCTCTGGAGATGATGGACATGCTGCTGGCCAAGCCTGGGCCAATTAGAGGTGATGGTAACACCTCTGCGATGACAGAGTTAAGAAGAAAATCAAAACCAAAGTGGGACACGGGTTTTTTCTAGCCAGAGAAGAGGAGGAGGTGAGAACATGTGAGGGAACAACCTGGAGACACCAGGGGCAGGGCAGAAGGAGGGGCAGGAGGTGCTCCAGGCACCGGGGCCCAGATTCCTCTGCAGGCCGTGCTGAGGACCATGGGGAAGCAGCTGTGCCCCTGCAGCCCATGGGATCCACAGGGGATGCAGAGATCCACTTGCAGCCCGTGGGGTCCCTGGGGGATGCAGAGATCCACCCGCAGCCCGTGGGGTCCACGAGGGATGCAGAGATCCACCCGCAGCCCGTGGGGTCCACAGGGGAAGCAGAGATCCACCTTGTAAAAATCTTGTAAAATGCCAAGTCAGGAGTGCTCTGGAGTGGTGTTGGGTGTAGGAAGTTTTTTATTTGGTCAAGAGCAACCAGTTCCATGCCTTGTCTGATGAACTGAGCACAGAATCACTCATTCAGCAGGATTTAGAGAACACTGTCACTGAGTAAGCTGGGAGATGCAATTGTAACAAACTAGCTGGAATGAGGCAAAAACACGGACAAAACCCACATACGTATTTCCAGAAAGCAGGTGATTTTTGGCTGAAGGTGAATCGAATGGTAACAAATTCCCCCGCTGATATAAAATGTGTAGGTCAGTGCATAAGGTCTAAATTCCACCTCACTGCAGTTACAGCACAGATTTCCTTCCCACAGTTTCTAAGGATAATCAGGAACCTCCTTGGACAGTACTATAGTACATTCAGCTGCTTCTTTAGAAGATGGTACGCTTCTGCTTCTTCATTTTCCATGCCGGAACTGAGGATATGATATAAAATGGAGGCTTTCTTTAGAGCAAGGAGGTTAGAGGCTTCTTTTGGGAGATGAGTTTGCAGTAAAACACAGTTCATCAAACAACGTATAAGGACACTTCTGCTGCCCTGGACAGTAATTCACACGCTCAACTCCTTTGTTGTGAGGTGAGGTTTCTGCACCATCAGATGAGCATATGTTTGTTGTCCTGAGTTTTGCAGTTCTTCAAGGTTTCTCTTTGCTGTAGTACTTTCTCCCGCATGCTGTTGTAAACATGGCCATGGTTTTGCTAACTGTCCTTGTTGTTTCCATTCCATTCTCCTGTCGGAGACATGGGATGGATTTGTCCTTTAACCAGTGTGATTGAGAGGTGGTAATTTCTACCTCCAATCCACGGTGATTTCTAAGAACATATAAATAAAAGTCAGAGAGTTCTACTCTCTCTTTTAGCTCTCTCTTGGCTCTCTTGGCTCTTTCATTGCTCCTCGGCCTAGTCGGCTGTGTGTGTTTTCTTTGTGTCCAAACAGTGTCAGGGGGGTTTACGAAAGTAAAGGCAATTTATATGTGAAGAGACTTAGTTCTTTTAAATTAAAATCATTGTCAAAGATTCTCTGACAGGCTAAGGCAGCAATGCAAAACTGCCTGGAGCTTTGGGTTGAGACTACTTAATAACACATGTGAGTGGCCACATATCCCAGTCTGTTCCTCACACCCTCATCCTTCACATTACACAGCAGACTCGTCAGCGACAAGAACACGACTCAAAGTCATCGTTAACCACACTGTAACACTTTTTTCCCTGGGTTCCTCCAGCCCTGACACAATCAGGTCAGTGGAAAAGATTCCTGCTTTTTGTGCAAACAGTCTGTGCTTGCCTCTTGGGATAAAGGTAACTCCCAACACAACTGCACGGATGTGACAGCAACGATCGTGATGCTGCCACTGAGCAGGTGGAAGCAGTTTCACTGTGGAGAATGCTGCTTAAGGTCTTGTTACAGAGAGAAAAAGTGGAAATCACAAGTGATCGTGTCACAGGCTTGTTCTTCTCCTTATCCAATCGAAGTTATAATTTAAGTACCAGTTCATTACAGTGTTCCTGCCCGGGAAGACAGTAAAATTAAGGTACAAATCACATGCTTTTACCTGCATGTGCCCTCATCTCTGTTCCTTAAGGCAAGGGAACAGAAAAATATTGCTTTGTCAGCCATTCTAGAAAATGCTAGGCAAGTCCCAGATGCGTATTTATGACATTACACTGAGGTCACAGAGCCTTTGAGACTTAATGGCTGCTGGATACCTGGATTTTCCTCTGTTTGGAGGCACTAGTGAGACTGTGTGTCAACATCACCATAATGCCATCCCCGTTTCTGAGTTTTGGAATGTGCACAAACAGAATACATGTCCCCATGCCTGCCCTAATGTCTCACGCAGCTGTTGACATGTTCTCTCAGTGCTTATGTGTGAAAACAAGAGTGTTGGAAAACAAGCTCTGGAGAGAACACTGAGGATTGTTCTCCAGCCTGGGGGCGCTCCACCAGGAACAGTCAACCCTTTGTCAGGGACATCAGCTGGAAACAAACTCACTGGGGGTTTGTTCTGGGCCTCTCTGCTTCAGAAACCAAATTAGAATCCACTGTGGGCTTGTGTTTATCTACAGAGTTATTGCCCCCCTTCCAAGTTAATACCTCTCAGTGCTCACCATTGGGGTAAATCTGTGGAGATTTGCCGAACTATTGTTGCTGGGTGTTTTCATATGGCCTTTACAGCTCTGGAGGTGTTCAAAAACACTTCCATCCCTGGGGTGACAGGGAAATGTGACAGCTCACCTTACACCAGCCCACACCTTTGCATGCCTGTAGCGCCCAAACAAAGACCAAGCAGTTTCTGCTCCTCCAAACACCCTCCTGATGTTCCTGTTTTACCCACGCAGAGCACGGGTAAAATGGAGAAACATTTTACTCCATAAAATAAAAGATACAAAACGTGCAGAGAACTGGTTCCGCATTTCAGGCCTCAGCCTGTTCTAATAAACTCCAGGAGTGACTCTGTACACCACCATCTCCTGTGGCTCTGCATTCGTGGCTTTAAACTCACAATTGCTATGTGGCACGGTTTTACTTCCCTTTTCAGAACAGGAGTGCATCCCACAGCATCCTGATGAAGTTCCCTGCAAGCAAAGTGTGTTTCCTGTTAAAAGTCATTCCCAGCTATTGATGTCAAATGTCCCCGAGCCCTTAGCTGAATTTGGCTGCAAGGAATTTGTACAAACCATGACAAACTGGGAGGTGTTCTCAGGATACAAACTGTGGAGTTTAATCTGCCCCATTGTGCTGGTACTGAACTATGTCTGGAGTTGCAGCTGGTTAAATGAAGAGCCCGGCTTCGCTGTGTGTATTATAAGCAGGACAGGATTTCACAATAGCTTTGTATAACCCCTTTGTGCAGATATCCAAGGGCTAAGAGGGCTGATTAGCCTCAAATACCACTCAGAACAGCCAGCCGTCAGAGAACACTGTCTGTCTTTCATAACATGCCAGCAAAAATCTCGTGAGGATGGTCTCAGCAGAGTGTGCAGCCAGATTTCTACCTACCCTCTACCCTTGGGGTAAAAAGGGAAAGCTGGCATTCTGTACAGCACCACTCTCCCGTAATCCGAGTCCGGGGGGCAGGGGGGCGTGACCCGGTATTTATGTGGAATCCTTTCTCCCAAAGCACGAAACCTGCCACTGACCCTGACATAAGCGGGCACACAGCCACGGCAAACAGGGCAAGTTACACAAGGGTGCAAAACTGTTTACGGAGCCAGATCACACACTAGTCCCAGTGTTGCCTTGTGGGTAGTAGGTGGGGCTTTTTGGCATTTTCGTGGGGGCTCTCCAATGAGACCCCGAGCAGGACAAGGCTCCAGCCTTCTGGTTTTCATAACATAGCTCCCTCCAGTAGGGCTGCGGCATGGGAGGAGCTTGCCCAAACTCAAATAAACACTGACATGCAGCATCTTACGAGGATGGGCAGCCTCCGCAGCACAGACCCCAACAGCTAAAAGGACGAGGGCAGCTGAAACTGTAAGTACATCTACCTTCTCCACATCCTTAACAGCACTAGGAGTTTGTGGAGTGGCATGTTGTGGCTGCACTTACCTGTGCTGGCAGTGTAACCTACTGCCTGACCCTGTGACCCGCGTGTTAACAGCCGCGGAAAAAACCTAAACACCCTACAGACATATTTATATGGATGGATGGACATTTCAAAGGTCAGCTTTCCTGTACATCTAAAAAGAAATCAACTGTATCTAGACAATCTTTCTGTCTCTCCCATCTCAAAGCACTGTTTTATGTAATTAAAGATTTCTAACATGCAGTCATTGACAGTACTGGCCATAGTTATAAAATCCAGAGCTGTGAGATTTATCCAGTAGTTAAGGAAAGGGATGTTGGGAAACGATTGGAATCAGCCAGTAATGGGAAACCAGCTTGCTGAGTAGCTAATACAAGTGTTAAGCAGCATCTTTGTCTTTGAAATAGCAATAAATTGTTGCAGGCAGTTTCAGTGTAATTCCTCGTATTTGCTTCTAATTATAAGGATTCCTGCTTTATTACGCTCTGTTGATTAGTAAATACCATGGAGAAAGCCTATTAATAGAGTAGAACAGTGCAGCAGTCCCTGGTGACCATCATTCTGGTCAGGTGTGCTTCAGGCTGGGATGGGGAACAGCACCTGGCTTTACCACTGCCAACAGGACCCTGCTGTTTGATTCTGACCTTCCCTTGATCCGCAGTGACGACTGAAGGAGCTGCTGGAAAAAGCTCAACATGCAAGTGGCCACCTGTACTACTTATTTTAAGGACTCTAAGGGAACCCAGTACCAGCAGCAGGGTTTGGGGCTTTTTTTTCCTTTTTCTTTTTTTTTTTTGGGTGTATGTTTTAATAAAACTTTTTCAGCCTCAGATCCCAAGGAGAACTCTTCGTAGCCACCTCTAGGCAGGATATGGAAGGGGATTAATAGTATTCAGCAGTAGTCCACATGTTGCAAGAAGATGGAACAGGCAAGAAAGCAGCTCAGTAGCACAAGGCAGTTGATTTTGCAAAACTCACTGTTACTCAAGGAATAAGTAATTAAGTTATAGTCTGAGAAGATAACATTCTATGACCTAAGAATTCAGATAATCACTGAATTATGTGCTGTCTTTACAGCAAAAAGGGCAAAGGACATTGTAGTGTAACAGAAGAACTGTCAGAATGTAGGTCATACACTAGTCCGCCTGGTTAACAACAGAAGTCACGTATGAAGGCCACTAAAATCTCAGCATTTAACCAGATCTGATTATTTCAACAGTGGTTTTGAATATTTTCCGTTGCTTTGTTTGGGACAGCGTTTTCAAGTTTTCACCTTTTCTCCTCCCATGTGAACGCTATGGAGGAAAACAGTCATTCATAAATGCAGAAAATATTTATCCACAGGACTCTGAGGTTAAAAGCTTCTAAGAAAGTCTTCAGCTATCCTGAGAGGCCAAATAAAGGACACAGTCAACACATCACCCACACGACTAATGCCTTTTCATCCAAGAGCAAATAGACTGAAGTCCTTTTGACTTACAGATTTCCACGAAACTCCCACTTACAGAATCTCACTCTGCTGTCAGGAAATACCTTTTTGTCATGGAAAAGCAAGGGTAGTGTATCCTGAAAGGACACCTCCTCCAGCAGAGGTAGCTTTTTGGTCCTGGTGCTCTGTTCCTGCAGGGCTAAAAGGATTTCAGCCTTTTTTCAGGCTTTCCACCAGTTCAGCAACAACTGAAAAGCCCTGGTGTCACATTAATTTGAGATGCCAATGAAGTAACTGTGTCTGCCTTCCAGCTCCGGCAAGATGATCAAATCCTTCAAGCAAACATTTCTGTCCCTGGACCTGCAGTCCCCTCGGTGGAGCTTGGCAGAGACAATGGTAACTGCAACAATACCTGTATGCTGATTTGGAAAAAGTAGCTACTAATTCCAGTCAACACCCATCTCATGGGTACTGTGACTTTTGCTGCCTTGCAGGCGAAGGACTACGAACTGCGTCAGTATGAGACTGCCAAGTGGGTCAGCACGGTCATCAGGGGAGAAACCCAGAAGGAAGCGATGCGCCAGGGCTTCTGGAAACTCTTCCACTACATCCAGGGAAAGAATGACAAAGGTAGGACACGCTGGTTTTGAATGGCAAGAATTACAAGTAGCTAACGAACCCAAATAATAATGAAAAGTAGAGGAGCTGGAAGATGCAGCTTTGACAACTGCTTTTCCTTTCCTCTAGAAATGAAGATTGGTATGACCGTGCCAGTGACCTGTCTGGTAAAATCTGGCTGCACGGATTTCAAGATCTCTTTCTTTGTGCCACTGGAACACCAGGACAGCCCGCCCCAGCCCACGGACTCCGATGTGTTCATTGAAGAACGGAAGGCAGCAGCTCTCTTTGTCCGGTAAGCGGAACCAGCACAGCTGACACCAGATAAACCCAGTTCAGCAGCTGGCCTCATTTAAATGTCAGCTACACTTTCTAAATAGATGATCAAGTGTAGATATACCCTGTTGTTCAGAGCTTTGCTAAAATCCAACCACTAGGAAATCTTATGCTTGGGTGTCTTACCACAAAGAAAGCGAAGTGACTAAGTTGTGAAACACTGATTTTTTTAGCAAATACTTGAAAATTGCATTGAGATGCAGCCTCCAAAATCATCTTCTGAAGACAGTTTGTCCTACAGAACATATAAACCACTCTTCCAGCACCCTTGATTTGTAGTCCTGAACTGTCAGATGCATGGCAGTTGTTACAGGAAAAGTACACTGAACAACAGCCTGTGTCAACACTCTTGAAAATAGAAGTCAACTTGGGTGTTTGGTTGTTTTAAATCTTACCTTTAAAAGCAGCATAAATACCCACAGGTTGTCTGACTGCTAGTTCTGCGTGGGTTATCTACAAACTGCATCACAGGTGCTCAAACTTGCTTGGCAAGTCTGAGCTTCCCATCTGTGAAAATTAAATTAATTACCAAAAAATCTCCCTTTCTCACTTGTGCCAGGTCCTTCGGTGGATTTGCCTCCCCAGAGAAATACGCTGAAGAAGCAGATGCCTTGGCCAGAACCTTAAGAAACAGAGGCCAACCATTCCATGAAGACTTCTACTACACTGCAGGCTATGACAGTCCCTTCAAGCTCTTCAACAGGCACAATGAAGTCTGGTATTTTAAAAAGTAACATGATGGGGGGAATATTAAGAGGCTACTAAATAGCTCTGGATAAAAACAGACCTTATTAATGGCGTTTGCTTTAGTGCAGAAGAGATTTATTTAATTTGCACGTGGACACTGTGTCTAATTCATTTTCTCTAGGATGAAATACTGTTCTGGCTAAAAACATTTCAAAAATTCAAGACTATATCAGGTGGAGTGGGCAGGATGTAATAAACTTACACACCTTGTTGAAAGGATTTAGGCAACACTAATAACCTGAAACTAATCCTGCTGAAGTTTGGGTATCTAGCTTGACTTCTCATTAGAAGTGCTACAGCACTATTGAAGTGCTGTGGAAAGGGAGTTCTTCACAACTGACTTTCCTCATATTGACATCTCCCCTGAGACCAGGGAGGAATTTAAATGAATTTTTCAGAGAAGAAAGCTTCCATTACTGAGCATTAGGAAGCAGAAATACCTTAGCAAGCCTTAGTGACTCATAAACAGTAACTGTTGCGAATTACAATTTTCAAAATCTCCCACCTCTACACTGAACTTTTTTCCCTCATGAAGGACAAATGTTGTTGCTCAAATCCAGAACCCTTGGAGAAGGGTTACCAAGTCCAAGCTGTACACTTGTTCTGAGATCTGCACCTGAACACGTAATACCGGGATTACTGGTGGCCTATTATTTTAGTAGCAGATATCACACGTTTTAAATTTCAATACAGCAGCCTGGAGCTGTTTTACATCAAGTTGTTCCAGTCAGAAAGGAGTCACAACAACAGGCAGAGTGTGCAGATTTTTATTGGCTCCAATCACTGTCAGGCAAACATCACCAGTGAGGTAAAAACAGATTGGCTTTTTTAACGCCGTTTGTGCAAGTGTAATCCATTTAACAGCAATCTTCACCTATTAAAGACAGACCTAAGAATCATTGTAAGATACCAAACTAGCACAACACATTTGCTGGGAACATCTCAGACCTTAGAGTTTCATCTCTGTTCAGAAAGAGAGTTCAAGCTAAGGTGATCATCACTTGTTCCAACAAATAAATTTCATTATTACAGCAGTTACACTCACCTGCTCAAGTCTTCATACGTTAGTTCCAGAGTTGCCTCTTCACCTAAATCAAGAAAACATAGTTAGCATGCGCAGCAGCACAACTGCTGAAAGCTCCACAACAGCTCTGTAACCTCAGAAAGAAATGGAACGGAAAGGGTAATATCACAGTTACTCATCTGGCAGAATCAGTTTCATCACTGGCTACAAACATTCCCCAAAGTTTTTAATGCAATTCATCTGTTGTGTGGACTTACCCAGTGAAGCTGCAGACAGCACAGTCCTTTCCTGAGGAAGAGAGAAGTGCTTTCAGAATAACAGATGGCAGCACTACATGCAAAGTTTATTCATCTATGAATTTCTATTCACCCAACTGTTTTACCTAGAAGGCAACTGACTTTCAGCTGGCATCTTATGAGTTCAACTTCCAACACCCAAATGGGATACATAAAGCTCACAAATTCTAACTGAACTGGAAATACGGAATTACTAACACTGGAAGAATCAGGGAAAGTAAAAAGCTACTACTTTGTTTTGTGATACTGTCTCTCCCAACAATGCTATATTTAATGATTTTAAATACCTAGAACACAAGTCCCATAGGTTTTCAAGGTGACTTCTCTGAAAGTGAGAACCTGTTTGTTTGGAAACGACTTTGTACAGCAATCATCTAGAACTTGAGCTGAATTTGTGTGGAACCAATATAAAGATTAGCAATAAAAACTGCTGAGAAGTGACAGCCACAGCACGGAGATTTTTCATTTTAATTCCGGAGTGCAGTGTTACACTGGTGCCTACAGAACAGCCAGATACAATAAAGGGAAGACAAATCAGGTATCTTACAGGACTAATTTTAGGCACCACTATCTAAGCATTCAGCACAAAGACAATATTCCAGAAATTATTAAACCCCATGAGCTCCACACTTACCTCAGACACGCTCATCTTGTTTCTCACACAAGCTCCATGCAGGCTTCACCCTGTAAAGAAACGAAATTGTACTAACACACTCTCTTGGCAGCGGTTTTTGCGTGTGAATGTGGGTACTGTTTCAGCACAAGAGTTCTCCTCAGCCTCTTTCAGAGAGATTCCCATTGCTTAGAATTCATCACAAACAGTACACGCGTAGAGCAGCTTAATGTTTCATCACTTGTTTCTCTTTAAAAGGGGATCTGACCTCAGCATTTCAGACCTTACTCCTCCTAACCACATCTTTACTCACATCACCATAAGAGCTCTGATCTAGCCATCGAAACACACAATTCACCACAGAAGCATTCAAGATCAGTGCTACTCTTGAAACAGTCCACTAAATTTAAACTGCAAAAAGTTTAATAGCAATTAATTGCACTGCATTTGCTCAGCCCAGAATGTGTGGCAACCTGGTAGCACAGAAGTTCTCATAAAGTAGTCCATAGCAGTTATACTTTTAAAATGGTCCCCACTATTTCTTCTTAAGTCACAGAAAGCAGTTAATTTTAAGTATGAGATAGTGAATCCTGCAGGCTGCTGGCAAATTAGTGGGCTTTTTTCCTGGTAAAGGTAATAAAATCATCAAGAACCCTGCTTAATGCTGCAGCTGCACTGTAAAGGCCAGGATGCAGTAAATCCCTCACTCTGTGTCACACACAGTTCCGACCAGTCACACTCGTGTGTCAGCAACTTACTTTTGCTTGCGGCACTCCCAGGCGCGTCACTTTGCAGCTCCATCCCACCTGGAACAAAGCAAACCGTCAGGAGAGCACAGGAACAAGCCCAGGAGGATGAAATCCGAGTCAGGTGCCTGCAGTCAGATAGAGCTAATGACAGACCTCCACGATTGGAGTCAAGGCAGTCACATCTCATCACACAGGCAGCTCACCCTGTCGGCCCCCGCACAGCCCTGCCACGGGCAAGAGGGCAGCACTCAAACTGTGCCATCAGAGCCGATTTAACACCTCACAGTGAGGAGTTCAGCACACACCAGCCTGGCAAGACTGGGCTCCAGCAAGCAGCTCCCCTTTAAATCATCCTCCTGATTTGGCTGAGATTCAAACCACAGCCAATGGGCCCCTTGCCCCTTTTCCCCCAGCTGACAAGCAGTTAAATACTTAACTTATGGGCATATGTGGAAATGATAATACTTAGTAAGTTAACACAAGTACTTACCTCACAGGGAGAAACACCCAGAAGCCTGAAAAGAGAAATTTGCAATTAGGCAGGGTCCAGCAGGAAGCTATAGCGTAAGAACAGTTCCAGTAAAACACTGTATCAGTTTGGTCACATTTTCTCCTCATGGGGCTCAGAGACCTGATTTAACATCATTTACAGTAGGTACAAACACTTTTATCCCCTTCTGAAGGCAGGGTGCAAAGCCATTTCCCAGCACTCTAACACTGAGATGCTCATTCCCAAACTCCAACGCTGAAATTGCAGGAAGGAGCAAAACCTCGCAATTGCAGAGTTCAGTGACCTGAGCTTTGGGTAACCAAGTTGTGCATACCCAGGAAAACCATTTCGGACACTAAATTCACAGTACTGTGGCGTTCACCATTCAGTTTTAACAGAAAATTCTGGAGATCCTTCCCATCACAATTATTTTATGCTCTTACTGTGAAACACAGGAAGCTGAAGGCACATTTACAGTACTCATCTTTGCCTTACACTTTCCAAGAACAAAATGAATTTGCAAACATCTCCAAAAGCAAACTCCCAAACTCAAATGCAGCACACATAAAAGTAGCATTAATCTAAAAAATAAAGGTTTATTAATTACCTTCAATTGGGAAGGCCTTGTCTTCACCAACATTAGTAACAGGTGAGATAGTTTCTCACACAAGAGGCACGGGGTTCCTCTGTCCAGTGCAGCCTGCAGAGCAACAAAACACTTTTAGAACCTGGAGCACCAACCTTATTCTGCCGCATTTTGTGCTTGACTTCACAAGCACATCCTACTCTTTTTCTATTCATCCTACGGAATTTTTTCATGTTTAACCCAATTACTGGTCTTCAAAACACATTCATGGAGCAAAAAAAAGTTTCACCTTCAGCTTATCACACAATTTAAAATAGCCTAAGCTACAGGAGGCTGCGTCAGATAGGAGGCGAAAGACAGTGACTGTGATCACCACGGGCCATCTGCTGAACTATGCAGTCATCACTCAGCAGCCTTTCCGACAGCAGGGAGGAAATTAGTTTCCACAATGCCAGCAATGCAGTATTTACCTTTTAACAGCTTCTGGCTTCATCTCCCAGTGCCTGCAACAACAGAGAACAAAATCAGATCCCTTCAGCCTTTGTGGCCACAGCTCCTCCTGAGAGACCCCAGGAGCCAGATACATCAGATAGGGGCGAAGCACAGAAGTGTTCATCACAGGATATTCTGCTGAACTATGCCGTCATCACTGTATCTGCTTTGGAATCACAGTGTCGAGCAACCACCCCTTGTGACCACTGTGACAAGTTTTCCCAATAAAAAAAGAGAAGTATTTTAAAGCTTGAATACTAGCAAGTATAAATTTTTTCTGGTCTTAGTAGAAATTAATCCTGAAACACATCTCATCTTTATCACTGCAGTGTTTTAACAGCTCTGTGGAAGAAACCTCTACATGAAATAAGTATTTCTTACCAGGTGATGCTCCTTCTGCACATCTCTCAAGTGCAGGATTCAGGTCCTGGAAGAAAAAAAAAAAAGCTTGTGAACAGTATATTCAGCAGTCAAAGCATCAAGGGGAATGCCAAGTTCTTGTGCCTCAGAAAACGGTTATGGTGGTAAAAGTGCTCATCACCCTCTTGGTCAAGAGTAGCAAATAAGTGTCATCACTGTGGCACCGGAGGGACAGCTTTGCTCAGGGAATGAAGCTGCTTGCTGATGTTACCAGAGCAGAAAATGCTGTCTAGACAAACGCTGAACACCATTATATGTTCACTTTACAAAAATCATTTTTTTACCTTGGGAAGAAGCAGCATCAAGTCTCCACATCCGGGAGCAGATCTGGAAGAGATAAAAGAGCTGAAGAGTTTGCAGAACCAGGGCGCTTCTCTGGCAATCACACCAAGCACAGCAGAAAGCCTCAGCACGGAGTTTTCAGAAATCCCTTCTGTCCACTACTCTTAAACCATCACAGGCTTTGAGATTTACTGATCAATCCCCATAGTCACACGTTTTCTACAACATATTCCAGGCAGTTTTCCCAAAATGTTATTTAAACACCCTGCAGGACAAATAAACAGGTGGCTTTTCCCAGCAGGAAACTGAGGCCTTCCCGAGACACTGCAGGCAATGCCTGAATTACAACTGACCCTGTAAGAACAGCACTCCAGTCTCGTCGGTGTACACAAATCCAACATTTGTTAATTTAAATTCTGTATTTCAGAAGCAATGCTTACCTGTGCTGAAGCCGCGGGAAGGAAGAGTGTAGCTGACACATGTTGAACTGAAAACAAGAAAGCACATTAGTTTCTCTTCTTCCGAAAAGGATGCTATATTCGCAAATATAACTTTAAAAAATCCAAGCAACTCAAAATACTTCCGAGTTTTAAGCTCTCCCCTGATGTAATCTAAATTTCGGCTCTTTGAGAAAATGAGGCCACAGAAAATAATTGCTATTACGTGTTTTTAAGCCGGATATGATCACTAAACGACTTTGTTTTCTACAGTTTCGATTCTGGTGTATAATCACAAGGTCAGCCGGACAGAGGGGAACTTTGCATGCTCTGAAAGGCCCACGTGGTGTCTCAGCCATCCCGGACAGGCCATCACCAGTACTCCATGCTCAGCTCAGATATGTTGGCATTCATCAGCCTCTTCAGATGTCCCTACCAACAGAGTTCTCATCATGTGCAGAGCATACGGAAGCGAGACACTGCTCTTTTAATGTGCCGAGTTAGGTCCCACAAGGACCACGGAGCCCAACTCTTAGACTTTTATCCAAACGCTTCTGGAAGCCTGGCGGCCTTGGGGCTGTGAGGGCAATCCTTAACCCTCCTACACTGCATGCACACCCCAACCGTGCGCGGATCCTTAACCCGGCCACAACGCCACTACTGCATTTAGCACAACGTTTCCCATGTAGCTGCAAAAACAATCTCTTTAAAAGCCCAGTGCAGGTAAAAAAAAAACCCAAACCCACAAAGACCAGAGACCCATGACTTGCATTTACAGCGGGCACGTGACCTCACCATATTGCAGGACCCCATCTTACGGGTAACAAGCGAGTGGGGAACACCCCGTAACTCAGTGCCTGAGGTATTCCCGGAGCTGTTCCTCTCCCAAACCCGCGTGGAGCTCTGCGGGACCCCCACTCACAGATCCCCAAGGCCGCCATGAGGCGGAGCTCCCGGCGGGCTAGGCCGCAGCCCAGGCCCGGCCACGCAATCCAGCTCAATCCTCCCTCGCCACCTCCCATCGGGCCCCGAGCCGCAGCCGCGGGCCCCCAGGCCGTGCCCTGTAGGGGCGGAATGGGCCCCACTCACCGGCGGGACACGAGAGGCACAGCAACCTCTGACCGCCTCGGGTCCAGAAAGGGGAGTGTGTCCCGCGCCCGCCCTTTATATAGCGCAGGTCACGTGGTGTGGTTTTGGCCACGCCCACCAGGGGGTGTGTCCCGCAGCAGGGGCGGGGCGCGGGCGCGCGGTCCGCACGGCGTTTCCTTCCGGGGCGCGGCCCGCGCTGTCGCGTTTCGGTTCCGGGCCGGCGCTGCGGGCCCTTCCCACCCCCGGCAGGTGAGGCCGGGCCGGGCGGGGCGGGC
>VYZT01047649.1:0-10511 GCA_013400735.1 Pomatostomus ruficeps
TTTTAAACTTCATGTTTCAGTGGTAACAGCACGATAGAAGTGTATGGATATAGCCATAGGACACAGACATCTGGGATTATGAACACGCTACTACCATTTCTTTCATTTAGTGATCAATCTCTTTAAAACTAGTTAGTTTGTTTTGTCTCTAATACTTCTACTAGAAGACTGTTTCAGAACAGCCTTTCTTTGAGAGTTCAGCTGTCTTCCTATTTCTAGTCCCTTTAGGCCTGTGACTAGTCTACTTTCATATGTTCTTGTAGCACCTTTATCTTTAACTTAGATGTGTCTGCATTTCTTTCTCAATGCTGAAATACTGTAAGCTCTCCTTGCTGTACAGGGGTCACAGAAACATGAAAATAATTGAAGCATAAAGGAAAGTTTCTGTTGGTAAACTCATTACCACAAAGTCATACAGTCTTTCACAGTATTTTAATCCCATTTCAGATTTTAGAAACAGTGTGGCAGATTAAGCTGTGCACTGGTTGCTGTACAAATTTAGGAAGAGCCATTTTAATGTTCTTGTGTTCAACCCTCCTATAAATTTTATATCCCTCTTTACTCAAAATAAAGTGCTGTCAGGGAACATGTACTGTGAGTTCAGAGAGCAGTCTGTACTTTTATTGGGGGAGTAGTAAAATTGCTATGTGCTCCCTGAGAATGGGATGCTGTCATTGTCAGTAATCAGGATAAGTAATACATGTCAGCCAGAGCCAGTCCTGACACATCCCGACAGCTTCGTGTGTTTCTTCACTGCATTTTAAGTCTTCTGGCAGGGGCTGTTTCTCTGTCATTTGGAGGTTTTGTTCAGGTTCTGTTTAGTCCGACCACTTGTGGTCTTTTCTCTCTTAATTTTTCAGCTATCTAAATAAAAAAAAAAAACAAAGGAAAATAAAAAGTTTCTATCACAGGAAATGTTGGCTTTCTCTTTTCCAATATGCCTTTTCAGTATGTCACATTGTATTAACTCCTGATTATATTCCTTCTAAAAGGAGGTTAAAGTAGGTTAAGGAGTGAAAAGAGGTCTCAGTTTGAAAAAGCAAATGATGTTGATAGCTTTGAAGAGTGATATCAGGCTCAAGGCTGTCTTGCCTTGAGAGGCTTCTCAGTGAAAAACTGACTTCATCATCTTTTTATTCACTTATCAGGAGCTATTCGTTCACCAAAGTGCAGTTCTCTTTTACTCATTTATAGGATTCATAAGTGTGAGATGAAGCAAATTAGTCCCTGGTTTCACTCCAATGATTTTGCACATCTTATACCAAAGACAAGTGAAGCCCAACATCTACATTTTTTTCCTTTAAATATGGACTAAAATTAAAACAGAAGAGATCTCACTTTTTGGAATAATATAATAGATACATAAAATACAACACTTCATTTCAAATCCTAATTTTGTTCACTTCTGTGGGTGGCATTTTTCAAATAATTTGAAGCCAAAAATAAATATTTCTCTGTATATGAATTTTAACACAGAGCTAGTAATTTTTCCCTGATTGAACACTTAAAATTGTTTAATTTTGTTATTTTATTTGACAGACCTTTGATGTCTTTTGAGATGTCACGGCAGTCAGTGAAGTTCTCAGTGACTTGCAGAAAAGGGAATATCACACCTTTTCTTTCAAAATAGATAGAAATTAGAACCTGAGGAAATACCAATCAGTCATCCTTATCTCTATTTCTGGTAAGGAAATAGAAGTTTCTCAAATGTAATTTTCTTATACCTTGCAAAGTTAGGTCAAACTTGTAATAAGCTAAGAAACACAGCTTAGAAAAAAAATCCATTGATGGAAAGGAGGAAAAGAAACCAAAAAAACCCATAAGAAATTGAAAATTCAGGTCTGATATTGAGACTAACAAAGAATTGCCAGCCAGACCATTCAGTTATGTATTATCTGGTATTTCTTAGTTTTAAACATGCAAAACCAGTAATCTTGTGTTTTTTGGACTGAACTTATACCTGAGGGGAGAAAAAGAACTGGTCATACAGAGACAAGATAATGGCAATTTATTTCTCTGAACTCCTTCCTCAATCATTATGCAGAGTGTGAGAGTCTAAACTGATAACAATTCCATTGTACCTGATACATGCTCAGCTGCTTTGAGTACCCCAGAATCCTTCTCTGGGACCAAGTTTTGAGCTTATGCTCGGTGTCCCCACAGCTGGGGCAAGGCTCACGACCTTTGGGCTACACAGGGTGTAATCCTATTGGCTTTAACACAAGGGAATTGCAAAAACAGAGTTAAATTGGTCTCAGTTTAGGCTGATGGGTAAGAAACTTTGCCTTATTATTAAAAAACAAAAGGAGGAAAGGTCAATTTATTTAACATCATGACAATATAATAAATTGATAAGCTTCCTTAACAGGATAAATTCTGGTGTTCCAAATGCACAGTGCATACATTATTGCATACACAGGGTCAACATCCAGGAGAAACAAACCAATAATTGTAGACTATATCACATCTTGCATAATTTCTGCCTTAAATAAGACTTATACGTTTTAAGTTGTAACACATAACACAAAGAAAATCTCTATTCTGCTACTAAATTAGCAAATTAAGTGAACAGGTTTTAAGATTTCAGTGTTTCCTATTTTTATGCATTATACTTCATTGATTAGGACTGAAACATGGAACAGAAGAGAAGAAAGCTCCCATGTTGCCATTTACATGAGAAATTACTTAATTTCTTTAATCTTAGATAGAGTGGTACATTGTGCTATGTTTTATAAATAATCCAATTGCTTATCTCATTTTAAATCAGATTTCCTATCAGAAAGAAGTGTTCCTTTCACTCTTGATGGTTCTTATTAATAAAGTAACTATCTTTTTACAGATCTAAGTTTTCCTTAAAGACTACCTTTTTGTAGTGGACCATCTCACTATTTTTCATTGATTTTCTGTTTTTTCCTTAGTGTTACAATTCAAGCTCTAACTAAAAGAAATCTTTGTTTTGAATTCTTAATTCAAGAAGGAAAGAAAATTAAAAATCCTCACATCATTGTTATTTTTTCTACAATAATTCCCATCACCCAGTAGAATGTGCAAGATGGATAATTTAAAAAATTTTCCAATTCCTTTACCTATTGTTTATATGTTTCATCTTTATTACCTGAGTGTACTATCTCTGCATATAATCACATCTCTGCCAAGCACCTGCAACATTATTGGTCTACCTTCCATCTTCTTTCAAATATTTCTTTTTCTTTTCTTCCCTTCTGAGCATATATCTCAGCAAGAAGTCTTTAAAATGACCAATAGCCAATAAACCTTATCCCAGTACAAAAAAAATGGAAGGCCAAGCACTCTGCTGATTAAATGATTCTTCAGATTTACTTCACCTTGATATCAGTGTCATAGCAAGTAATTCTTTTTCAGATATTATGGGACACTGTAATGATGCAATCCAAATTACAGATAACAAAAGTGAAATAATGTATTTGTAACTTTTTGGGGCCTAATGAATCTATCCTTGTTTTGGCTGCCATTTAGTCTCTTTCAGGACTAGTCATCTAGTTTATATATTTCAAATTAAGGTCTTTTTGGAGACTTTGCATGTTAGAATTGCAGAATACTCAAATATAACTTTGCTAAAAAAGAGAAACTGGGATGAACTATGATTTCCAGACTATTTGTGACATAATTTTCTTCTTTAATTTTCTGTCTTTTCAAAACACGGTTAATTCTCACACAGTGATAATATACTACCTGAATAAGAAGACTTAAGGGGAAATAGTGATATATAAGCCAAGAAAGCCATTCTAAAAATATGATTCCATAACTATGGCTGGAGTAAGAGCCAATTTTTCTACTCTTTCTTTGGCAAGTAAGTTGCTTGTAGCGGCTGGTTTCCCAAATCTTTGTTACAGTAAATTCAGTTGTTTCAGATCACAGTGTCAAGTCACCTCTTATTAGCTAATATTGTTTCTTGGTTCTATTATTTAATATTATACCTTACTCCCACCTGTCATAGCTCACTTCCTCTCAGAATTGATGGAATGAATGGAAGAAGCAGAATTTTTTGTTAAAAATCAGACTCCTGCCTATAATCAGCAAATCAGGATGTAGAAAAATTAAAGATAAGACTGTTAGTGCCATCTGGATAAAGTGTCCAATATTATCTAGGATTTTCATCTACTGAATCACTGAAGTGTCTATCATTTATTGATGTGAGTTACCAACAACCAAAGAAACAGGTGGTACATTGTGAAAGCTACTCTAAATAAAAATGTTTATTTCTTGTACCATTGGCAAAGTCTCAGTCACCTTTGAAAAATCCTGAGCTTAATGCAGCAGGATTCTCATGCAGATGGTATTGAGAATGGAGAGCTAAAGGCCTGGAGGTCTGAGACTTGAAGCAACCACTGAATGCTACCTGCTTCTGACACAAAAGTGTTACACAGGAGACTACAATCCTAGCTGTTTTCCCCATCAAGATCACATGGAACTGAGCTCTTGAGAGCTAAAATTCTCTGTGTCTTAGGGTGTGGTTGTAAGATTCTGCCTTGTGCCTGCTGCAGCAGTATACTAGCAACAGCGGAGTTTCAGGTGATTTCTTTAATTTACACAATGAGTTCTGTGGCCAGGCTTTTTCTTTGAAATTCTTCAGTGTGGTCCTTTCTATCCCTTGCTTGTAACAGTATGGACTTAAAGAATGTGGTTGTCTGTCTCTAAACACTGTCAAGGCCACAGAAGGAATTTCCTATAAGATAACACACCACAATGGAACCTGAGATAAGCACAGATGGCACAGGTGGAGGGCCTAAATAATGGAAATGAAAGTTCAGTTAGCATCCAGACAAAAAATTCCCACCATGGCAAACTGTGAGAAAGGAAAAAACTGCTTATACACGTGCCATCCCAAGTTATGGAACAACATTTTTGTGCCTGTGCATACATGGAATTTGAACTGTATAAAGGTGATACCTCAGAAGAATGACTAGGGGACCTCCCTAACACTTGGAAGACCAAGGGGAAGAGGGACCCTTGGGATCTTTCTACTTAATCTCTCTCTCTCTTTCTTCCTCCCTCACCCCCATTCTCCCATTTCTTTCTATCTCTCTCCCTCATTTTAACTATTAAATAAAATCTGTACTACTGACTTTGGCATGTGGTTTGTTTTGCACCTTAATTCAGGCAGAGGCATCTCTTACAATTGGGTCTTAACAGTAACATCTTTTCTGAATTTGTGTGAAGGTGTATTCTGAGGGGGGGGGGGGGGTTTAGGTAGTTTTGATAGCTCCTCTGGATTTCAGGACTACAACAGCATCTTGCACTTTTTACCTGTTTTTTATTTTATATTCGATTTCTTTAATTTCTTTAATCTCTTATGTGAGATACAGCACAGGAAGTACAATTATAGATGAATGCAAAAGTGATAACAAAACCCATCACTTGTTCTTTAAAATCTCCATTGGAATTGCTGGACTGAATATCTTCATACTTGAATACCCAACAGCAAAGGTGACAAACTTTTCTGACCAAGGAGTCCCTCCAAATTATTTCTGTGGATTAATCAATGAAGATTTCTGAATGACAAATAGATGTTAGAAATCTGAATGATATTCTTAAGAAAGTCACTGTAAGAAGATTTTGGTTGCCCAAAAATCTGCCTATTACATCTTAGTTCCTTTTGCTAATATTTACAAGTTAGTTCTCAGTTCTGCTAAGATACATTACTCTATCCCTGGATTGCTTGATTGAATGGAGTTACTTGCTAGTAATGACAATTATACCTTATCTAAACACAAACAATTAAAGCAGTGAGAGGTATTCAAAGTGTATAGGGTAAGGTTCTTCAGTGATATGTTCAATAACCCTATATTAGCTTACATCCCCTAAGCTAAACCAGCATTCAGCGTTGAGGCATAAGCTGCTCCAGTGAAAAAATCAGAAACTCTGAATTTAGATTTCTGCTCTGAAGAAATTTTTTGTTCTTTGACTAAAAAAGGAGACATGACTTTTAAGCATACTCTAAAACTAAATAGACATTTAATGCCATTGCAAGAGTTCTGTTCACTTTCAAGCAGAGAATATAATGAAATCTACTCTTCAAAAGAAATAATTATTTCATAGTTTATTTTTTTCCCTTATAAATATATTTTTATTTATTGAAAAATAGATTTTTCATGATTCAACCCTAGCATGCAACTAAGCCCCACACAGCCACCCAGTTATTTCCCCTGCCCGGTGGGGTGGTGAAAGAATCAGAAGGGTAAAAATGAGGAAACTCATGGGTTGAGAAAAGACCAGTTTAATAGGTGAAGTAAAAACCACAAAAGCAAAGCAAAACATGGAATGAATTCATTGTTTTCCATGGTTAGGCAGGTGTTCAGCCATCCCCAGCAGAACAGGGACCCACCAAGCATAATGGTGATTTGGGAAGACCAACCCCACCACTCCAAACATTCCCCCACTTCCTTCTTCTCAGCACAACTTTATATACAGAACATGAAGCTGTATGGTCTGGAATATCCCTGTGGTCAGCTGGGGTCTGTTGTCCTGGCTGTGTCCCCTTCCAGCCTGCTCACTGCTGGGGTAAGGAGCAGAAAAGGACTTTGTTCTATGCAAGCCCTCCTCAGCAATCATTCCTGTGTTATCAGCACTTTCAGGACAAATCCAAAACACAGCCCTATATAGCCACTATGAATAAAATTAATTCTATGCCTGCCAAAACCAGCACATAGATAAAAAACTAGGACCTGTGTTCTATTTTAAGCTGTCTCTGCTATTGAAATTATTAAATTAATTTATTATACTCAGATTTAGTAACTGTAGACATCCAAATTCATTTGAGTAAAGTGTTTCACTATAATATTAGCCTCCTGTGACTGTTCGAAGAAAAAAATCACTAAAATCTCAAATTTGGTTGCATCTAGTATATATAATATGAGCCATTTAAATATGCTTTTTAAAAAAACATATATTAATATATACTAATTTTTCACATTAGTGTGGCCCCACACAAATATTTTAAAGAAAAATATATGAAAATTATCCATTATAATTAAGCAGAAGCTCTAACTGTTGTTTTATAATTTTCATTAACCTTATTATCAGGTTCATAGAAGCACAAAAAATTGTAAAATAATTCAAAGTTTTTATCAGCTTGTTGTTGAATTATTGCCAAACATATTATCTAACTGAAGGTATTTGGAAACTGCAGTACAAAACTCTGGAAATGTGGAAGACACAGCATCTATCCCTTTTACACATAGATGTTATTTTTTACTAGCCAGTGAAAACATTAACTGTATTTCTAAGTTTACTGTCATACAGGATAAAAAATGTTGAACTATTTTGGGACTTGAAGGCCAGTCTAGAGCTTGATTCCAGAAGTAGTTAGAACATGTGTGCATATGAAGCACAGCCAGAGGGATTGACTTACAGACTTGACTTCATTTCTTAAAACTGAGCAAATGGCAGAGATGTCATCCACACACCCATCCCTTTCCAGGTTACCTTGCTAATACAGATTTTGCCATGAGTAGGTGGAGTTTACAATCTCCAAAGTATAAAACAATTAACAGCTTGTGTGCAAGAGATAGTAAGGAGGCACAAGCTACTGGGCTAAGTGTCAACATGCCCACCACTCCTATTGAGCATCTCCTGACAAAGCAGCATTCAGCTGGAATGGGAAGGGGACAGATCCCACTGCTTCTGAACACGTTTGTTGTTGCTAATTGATATCTTATGTTCTTGGTCCTGGAATTTTCTAAGTCATCAGGTCAATGGTCTTCCTCCTGAGTCCTTGTCTTGCTGAGTACCCCTGTTTCAGCAATCTTACCTCTCCCTGCAGTTTTTGCCATCCTTGTCTTTCTCACAGCTCGTCCTTACAACCTAGGTACATTAGAGGCCTGGGCAAAGGTTATGTGTATGTATCAGAGCTAGACTGAAGATGAAACTCAATGGAGGAGGGAAGTGAGAGATGAATAACTCCCCATTTAATGTTCATTAGGCAGTAGTACTGGGGAGCTGAGGTATTATTTCTTGTAGAGGTGTTGCACAGACTGCTTCCAGGGCTGCCATCATTTAAACTTTTCGTCTCTTTCCAAAATGACAGGCAAAATTTACAAGGAAGGTTCATAAATTGGATGAGTTTAGTCCCATTTTTGTTCAGTTCCAAAAATTCTACAAAAATTCTGACTTCCCAAACTGAATCTTGTATTTTTCACCGGGTAACAGCCACAGCTTCTTCATTACCTGCCAAGTCTATTCTTACTCCTTTTAGCTCAGCTGTGCCTGCATAAAGCTCTGTGAAACTGAGAATGACTTTTTGGTCCCTGCCTGATGAGTACTATAGAAAAAGAATATTAATATTCCTTCTGATTTCCACTTTGGCTATATCCTGGTTTGACACTGGTTAAATGCCAGACACTTATGAAAATCATTCACTAAGTCTTTCTTGCCATAGCTGGGCAGAGGAGAGAGGGGAAAAATGGGTTCATGAGTTGAGATAAGGACCATGAGAAAAAACATTTTAAGGTAAAAGAGGGCTCAGTTTAAAGTTATAAGGTAGATTTATTATTAACAGGATCACAGGAGGTTAATGATAAGTAAAATAAGTCTTTGAAACACCTTTTTCCCCCCAGCCCATCCCCCTTCTCACTGAACATGCAGGGAGACAGAGAGTGGGGAGTTTTAGTCAATTTGTTACCTGAGATCTTCCTTCATTCACTCAAGGAGAGGAGTTTTTCTTCTGTCGCACTGTGGGGTCCCTCCCACGGGAGACAGTCTTCCATGAACTTCTTCAGCGTGGTTCCAATCTCACGAACCACAGTTCTCTCAACACGGCTGCAACTTGTCTTGTCCATGGGGTGCCGTCTTTTATAGTTTCTTCTGGCATCCACTCACTCCAGCGTGAGTATCTCTCTCATGGGCTGCGAGTGGACTTCTGCATCCTCTGTGGACTCCATAGGCTGCAGGAAAGAGCCTGCTTCACTATAGTCCTCACCATGGCTTGCAGAAGAATCTGGACTCCAGCACTTGGAGCACTCCCTCCCCTTCTTTCTCTACTGACTTTAGTGTCACCATGTTGTTTCTCTCACATGTTCTCACTTCTTCCTCTTCTCTGACTAAAAGAGAAAAAACTGCTGCCAGTAAGTACCACTGCCAACAACTTCTACTAATTNCTTTTCATGTGGGGCACTGGGAATGAGAAGCTGCCTCCACCAGCTCTGCTTTTCTGCTGGCAGTGAGGCTGGCCAGGGGTGACCAGGCAGGCAGGGCTTGCCACGGGCTGTGCCGATATGGCAGCAGCTATGGCGCTTTGCCATGCCAGGCATGACAGCGGCTGCAGCACCTCATTGTGCTCTGGTGTCCCACAGCCTGCCCTGCCACCACTTCTCTCCCTTTGTTTTAATTTCCTTCTTAAATATGTTGTCACAGAGCCATTACCAACCTCTCTACTTGGCCAGCAGCATGTCCATCTTCAGAGCCATTCAGGGACTGGCTCTGTTGGACTTGGTGGAAGATTCTAGCACGTTCTCACAGAAGCCACATCTGTGGCTTTACCCCCACCTGCTACTAAAAAAGCCAGGCCATACCACACCAACACAGGCTATTGATTAGAGCTGTCCTGTCCCATAAGCCAGTACGGAAAATATCAATGGCAAGTGAAGGAAAAACTGAGCTTCTATCATGCAAGGTTCTCCCGTTATATAGTGCAAGAGTATGAAGTAGAATACAAAATCTACAGGTCATAAAGTAGTATTTCTCCCCTTTCTCTCCCCCACATCATTATTTGGCATTGAGTGGCAGGGAGAGACAAATATGCATGTATTTTTCCTTCATTTCCTCAATAGACCTGCAGGAAACAAACAAACAAACCCTACTTATAGTCTGATCCATCTTCCTGTGCTCTAACCACTGAGTCATAGTGAAATGCCAATCACACTGTGTGTCATCTCTTTTCCCAGACTTCTTTCACAGCAGTGTCTCCTTCAGAAAAGTTCTTTGTCTTGGGAATATTTTTGCTTATGTCAATTGAACAATTTAAAATACAACAAATGCATATATGATGTTGCCAACTTTGCATGAAAATATTATAGAGAAAAACTGTGGTTTATTTATTTCTTGTTAAGATGCATTCTTATTACAAGCCTTTCAGCTGTTGGTTCTGTAATTTACTAATCTTGAATGGATTTTGCTTCATGTTTAGCCAAGAAAAATAATTTTAAACTGTGCTCAGGGAACTACTGGTGTGAACATTCCAGCAGTGTGTGATTGTTTTTAGTTAAAAAGTGGAAAGTAGCTAAATGCATGCCATCTCATAAAATTGGATTCAGTAACAATTTTCATCAACAATCCAGCAAATTATATAAGATTATTTTATTAAGCTATGTAGTAAATGTCATTATTTTAAATAATGCAAAATATTCACCTGAATTTTCTCCACTGAAAGGCATATGTATGGGGTTATTTTTTTCTTTGGGTTTTTTGAGGTGATGTCTCCTAAAAGATTTAATGAACTAAACTTTGTAGTATTATGTCACTCCTCAGGCAGGCCT
>VYZT01047650.1:0-34708 GCA_013400735.1 Pomatostomus ruficeps
AAAATATTTTTTCCCGATTTATTCCCTCACATTAAGCCAAAGTAATATGTGAAAAAAATTTAGGATTCAAGTGGATTTTTGTGCAGCAAGTGAGACTGCATTTCCTGTTCATGGGCCAGAAGGAGAGTTCTGGTTTTTTTGGGTGAAATAACTCACCTCTCGAGGTCAGATGGCAGGAGACCAAGCCACCTGATAGAGGGAACGGTGAGGTGATGAGCCTCAAAGGACATGGACTGAAATGAGAAAGGTCAGCTGTAGCATTCAGTGATCTTTGGCTTAACTTGGGATGTCCTTTTTCCATTTCTCTACTGGCCAGTTCACCCATCCACTCCTGCATCCACCTCTCTGTCTGACTTCCATGTTGTTTCCTTACCTTGCCTGCAGCCACGTGACACGAAAATATTGCTCCTCGTGCCTCTCCCTCCATCATGTTCCACACTAACACAAGGATCCCTAAGCAAACTCTCACTCCAGAACGCAATCTTTACCAACATTGACATGATTTTGGGGAGAATCACCCAGCTCACAATTAGGTCCTCCTCCTCCCAAGGTCCCTCCAGCCTTCATTCCTCTTCTAAGGCAGAAACAAAGTCAAATGGTGACCCCTTTTCTCTTTGGGCTGTCTGAAAACTGCCTGTGCAGCAGAGAAAAACTGTGAGATGCAGTTAAATGAAACACCCTGGGGTTTTTTTGTTTTTTTGTTTTTTTGTTTTTTTTTTTTTTTGCAGGGAGAAGCTGTTTCTGCGGACACACAAGGCCTAAAAAACCACGTCTTTGTGTTGAAAACGAAATGGTCAAAGGCAGCACCCATCTCTGACAAAGGCTGTGGCATTTCATGCATTCCAGCTTCCAGGCTGGGCTGCAAAACAAAGCATTTGAAGGGGAAAAAACGTACTCACCGCAGATCCGTATTTGTAGACGCACATTATTTCTACACCTGGGTTGCAGAATACCAAAAGTCAGGTGTCTGTTTGTCTGCACAGTGGGCACGTTTAAGGAGACTGTTTAAAAACCCAGTTTTATGGCACAACAGTCATGGCTTGATGACCAGAGAGGTTCTTTATGGATCACTTATATTTTTAGATTATGTTAAAACAATCAGAATATGGGACCTTCATACAGTAAAATACTTCACACTATCTGTGTGTAGTCATTTCAAACCCAAGGATAATCAGCTCTTTTACATTAATATTAAAAATGTCTTTCTTTACCCTTTATATGTGCAATTCATATCTTTTAATACTATTGCTTCAAGCAGCTCTTCTCATTTTGCAGTGATCTCCCTAATTTCAGGTGGGATCAGTGTAGATACATCACCTTCTGGCTGTGTTGGATTTCTGGGCTCTCAGAACCTTCCCACGAGAGTGAGAAAGGACATTCTAAACAAATTTTGCTTTCCTTTCATGCCACTGAACCTCTACAGATTTACCATGCGGATCTGCATCCATAAGGGTGAAAATAGGAATTCGAAAAGAATCCCACAGCTTCCTGACCAAAAGTCGTGTATTAAGGTCTGGTATGCCTCTTCCCTGAAGAAATAAGAGAAAAGCAGACAGTTTTAAATTAACTGAAACGACATCTGGCTACACATGTGTTTACATTTGCCATTTGAAAGCAAGCAAACAAGCAAAATGCTGGCAGGAAACGTTTCTCCAGCAGCTGTTCTGCAGGGAAAGTTTTATGCTCCTATTTTGGCTTTGGGAGCAGCTGGGCAGGTGTTCTGGATTATGGGCACTGCAGAAGCCTCAGACATTCCTCTGTTCCAGGAGTTAATTTGTAAGGTCTGGGAGTTGATTGATGGATCACCCTGGTGTCTGCATAGGCTGGTGTGAGAAGGCCACTTTTTAATCTCAAACATTTATGGCACTAATGGAACGATATAAAACAAGTTCTTGCTATGAGTGACTAAATCTGGACCATTTGTGGCATAGCAGAAGCGCTTATCTCTCTCAGGAATGGGGAAATGTTTTTTCCTCATTGTATGCATATTTCATTTACACATTCCTGTTAATTATCCTGGCTCCCTAGCTCTTTCAGTACAATCCAAAATCAACCAATTTGGGTTTGCAAAATCTCGGGTCCTGAAGGACAAAAGGTCACTCAACAGCTGAGCCTTTCTGAGGCTGAGCAGCAACTTTGCAGCAGCACAGGAAGCCGATAAGCTACCAAGCTCTAAGGAGATGTTCGGAGGAAACAGAATGTGCATTTCATATTTCTATGAAGATAATTAAATTTTTAAAAAATTACTGTTAAATATGTTTCGTATTAATTTTCTTTTGGCCTTTTGCCCAAGGTTGAGCAGCTCTACAATGCTGAAATATTGCTTAAATTAGGTGTAGCTGGAGGATATGAAATGCAAGATGCATACCGTGATCATGATACATGGGGACACCTTATTGAAGAAGTCGTCATCCAGGAGCCTCTGGAAAGTTGCATCTTTTTCTACAATTAATATAAATTGGGCATGTGAGGTTAAATCTTTTGTGTTAAGGCTAGCTGCGTGTAAAATGATCCATCTCACCAATCAATTAAAAGTAACTGCTCTAAAATACCTGTTCTGGAGCCAAGAGCAGTGATCATGACTCAATTTCAGAGCCAACAAGCAAAGCAAAAATTACCAGAAAGTTGTTTAACTTGGAATATTCCCTGTTTTGACTTTTTTTTTTTCAGCCTACAATTAGCGTTCTCACTCAAAGGATACTTTTAATTCCTTGAACGTTAGATGGCACAGTGACTGCCTAAAACAACAAGAACGAGATTAATCATTTTAAAGAGAGAAAATGATCTATTTTAAAATAACAACATTAGGTAATGAAGGACACAACTTCATCCCGAAACAACCATTCCTCCTCTCTATGCAAGATCATTTCTGACATTTTCACCTCTTTACAAGTGTATTCAACCATTTATTCTTGTGTAGTGGTCTAGGAGCCCTCCTGTCACAAGAAGATGCTTTTTTGAAAGTGTTTGTGCCACTGTTGCAGAAAATCGTTCATCATATGGACATGATGGAGATAATAACACCCTGATTAATGTTTTATCTGTCTTAGCCAGGAAAAAAAAAATCTGCTTGGTGTGAAGATTGCAAATTTAATACAGACTTAAAATATTTAAGCATTCTTTTTTGGAAGGCCATTAAATCTTTTCTTTTACTGACATACTACCGGATTTTATAAGTGTCTTGAAACAACAACCTGAAGTTAGGATTGGCTCAATCTGGCAAGCACATGGATGGGAAAACAGGAACTGGGGGAAGAACTCGGTCAAAGAGAATGTATACATGGAAGTGTGTGGTCTGTTTTAACTTCTGCCTGCGAATCACCCCCAGTGCCAGGGCGGAACAACTCAGCAAATAAAAATATGGAGATCGGTAACGGGGGACTTCATGCTCGCAAACAAAGTGTAATGGGCAGCTGAGGTTGCCTTTCAGTATTAAATGACCAATTAAGACTCACAATGAACGCATTTTTCAGAAAATTGTGGCAGTAGTCAGCAAGTCTGAGTTCCATTTCTGCTTTCATGCTCTGCACTGCTGCAGAAAATCTTTAAGGACCAGGCCAGTTGAATCTCATACCCTTAAACCAATTTTGACTTGTTTCTCACTCTGCCAGAATTCAATCTATTGTGACAGAAATGCTGAATGTTCAGAGTGCCCAGGATTCTCTGATTCAAGAACACTCAGAACACTGTCACATAAACCTAAGACACATCATACAGACACCTTCCTCTGCAAGGCTGCCATGGCAGAAGGTGGTGCTAAAAACCATCTCCAAACATTCATTCCTGGTGAGCCTAGAGCTGAGTTTCAGAACTTCAGTACAGTTAAGCAATAGTTTTGTCTATTTTATTCACCCAGATAGCAAAGCCTCAATTTGCCGCAAGCAGAGGTTTGTGTGATGAAAGTGCAGGATGTCTGGTAGAGGCAGATGCTGTGGATTGCTGTTTGTGGTTTAGGATACCTACTGTTGCACTGCAGGTACAATTCACTTTTGTACCGTCTTCCTCAGTGTAACTTAAATTACCGGCAACAAAACCTTTAGTTGTGGACAGCTGGAAAAAAACAGCAGAGGAAATGAGAAGTTACAGGCTGTCATGTCACTACAGTGCACAGGCAAAGCGAGAAAACTCTGAAAGGAATTCTGACTGGTGCTAAGCAGTGAGGCACTGCCATCAGGCAATGTTCTGTCCTCATGGACATAAAACCTGACTTACGATAAATAATTTTAGATACAAGTAAATTTGACAGGTTGTTACATTCCCGATGTACTTTAAGTTTTCATTTAACACCCAAGTTAGCAATTTCTCCTGAGCACAAACTGCTAAACAGGAGTCTTGCCCTCTGAAGTTCAAGCACTGCCTTCACTAGATGATGACAAAAGCCCCTGTGACTTTAGCTGGCAGTTTGTCCCAAACCTTTTGGAAAAAGCAAACCCTACGGATTTTCTGCAAAGAAAGGAACCTTCTGAGTGCCACAATAAACCATAATTAGGTTTCATTAGCACCAATGAGACTTTTTATTTCAGCTACTTAATTCCAGCTGATAACTTTTTGTGACACTTCCCCTTTCAGTTTAATCAGTTTGATAAGATTTGGAAATAATAACAAAGAATAAGAAACCACTTACTACATGTAGACTCCTCCGAGGTATCTTAAGCATGCAAGAAATGTCATTGATTATTTGGTCCACAATGCTCTGGCTACCAAACAGCAGAGTATCTGAATAATAAATATCTCTATCAAGACAAAACAATGTATTTGGAATTATAACACTGAAACAGCTGCAGGCTCCAGAGAATTTTATAAAAAGAACGGTTACCAAATAAAACTAAAGCATTCTATGTACAGAAATCTACAGGTTTGCATCCTACAGGTTGTTTTTCCACAAAAACTTATTTAAAACATGGCTTTATTTCTTACAGGAATTGACTCTGTTACCTTTTAGTTGCATAAGTGTTGCTCTGCACCATCTTATAGATCATTGATAGTATTTTGAGCATCAGAGCTGAAAAGAAACACATTTTACAAAATATTCTATCCATTTTCAGAAATGCCTCTACAATCGTTTGTCTTTGTATTAAACCGTATTTGTGACCCATAAATAAAACTTTGACATACTGTACTAATCAATAGACTCATTAATTTCTAACCTAATGAGAAAAAATATGAGGGGGAGTTAAGTGAGGGAGTGTAGGCTCTGATGTCCAGGCCAAGAAATGAAATGACTGAGTTAGAAAAAGAAATGAGCTTATTGTCTGTATTCCAAGATTCCTTTCCTAGCCAGCTTTTTGAAGAAGTGTGAAATTTTTACATTAAGGCCTTTTTGAATGTGCCTTTAGTTGATATCCATGAAGGGAGGGGAGAAACTGAGAATATTGTATTAATTTCACTGTCACTCAGCATAATTTAATAGAGAAAAGGAGAGAAAAGTTGAAGGGCTGGTCACAGTATCAGGTGATATCAGCCATGCACTTCTAAATTGCAGTGCATAACATTTTAATATTTCTTTTTAATGAGGATTTGAATTAAAATGAAAAAGAAAAAGGAAAAAAAGGGGCCAAGAACTCTTCCTTGGACTTGTATTTTTGTATTTAACTTACCAAATCTTTTTGCTGACTGGGGGCAGTCGCTTCTTATTTGTCTCGTAGTGCACCGGGGTGTCATCTGCAGACCTACAGAATCTTTAAATCTGACACATTGCAAACAAACACAATGAACTGCAAACTCCCTGAGTCCATGTAAATTGTTCTCTGCCAGGTAACTCAGACTCAGAAACCCCTTTCTATGGTTGAACACACCAGTGCTGTTTTCAGACTCAGCACAGAAACCATCAGCTGGGGTGGGGTTGGGGAGGCCAGAGAAAAAGGCAGGAAAGATTTTCTCAAGAAGATGCTTCAAGAGTGAATTAAAGAATACAGTAGATAAGTCTCCAGATAAAAATAGACGTGAGAAAAGTATTTTATACATTTTTAGAACTGTTAATATATCAGCATCAGTAATTTCTTAGCATGAAAACAAAGGAATAAATGAGAAGAAAAAATGTGAATCATGATTAAAATAAAAATCAAGTCTGACACGAGTGACTTCCTGATGTCGTCTGTTTGAAAATGTGTCCCTATTTCAGAATACAATAATATTATCTAACTGATGCCCTTGAATTGTTATCAGGATAACTTAATTTTATTCTGTTATTAAGTGCTGGAAGCAAAAAGGTGGTCCATCCTGCTCTCTAAACAATTGTTTAATCTAAACGATCTCCACTATTTCATGCTTCACCATTTCATGGCAGAAGGTGCTCGTTTGACCAAAAGAATAATTTATTTTCTTAAGGACGCTTCATTCTTTTACTTAAAATCAATTTAATGATCCTGCCTTTTTTTTCATTCCAGAGTTGTGGAATGTGTGTGCTTTTAAAAACTGCTGGTGGTTTAATGGCTCGAATTTGATCTCAAACCACGTCACGTTTCCGAATCGGTTTGCCCAGGGTTTTGCTCCGTGCATCCTTTGGGTGGCAGGGCACGCACGCTGCACAAATCTGCAGGGACAGCCCAATGCGGCTTCAAAGTAACTTTAGTGCCTCCGCGTTGCAACATTTTAAAGTTATTTCTGCTTTTCCCCTCGCCCGCTCCCAACATTGTAACCGGAAAAGAGGAAAGTGTAATCAAGGCTCCCCTGAATCGCTCTCAGGTTAAACCTGGATCGCTCCAATTCTTCCCAGGACTGTCCCTACCCCAGCAGAGTTATTTTCTGTAACTCGTAGCTGAGATGACGCTTCTCCACCAGAAATAATGGTTCTCCTCTTTTTAATGTGATTGATGAGTCTTATTTTTAACACACTGTGATCTTAACTCGTTTTAATTTGAACATTCTCCCCCCCTCATATGTGTTCAGATGGTAACTCACAGCTCACATTTGTTTTTCTAGCATGGAATGCCATTTCCCCGAAGACTGCCAAAAATTGCAGAACTTCGTTAGAGTATTTTAATTTTACGGACATCTGAGTGAAACATTTCTGTCAAACTATCAAGACACAAACCATTAAATTCCCTGGAACCCACAGGCCTTTCAGTTAACTGATTACCTTCAGGCCCCTCAGGTATTTTTTTTTTTTTTGATTGGCAGAAGTTTATTGTTCTCGTTAAATGAGTATTCCACCAAAATGCTATGCCTGGAAAGTTTGTTGTGCTTCCTCTACCCTAAATGTTTGTAATGTGTCCACTTACAAGCACCTCTGCAATTTTATCGGAATATCCTTTAACCCACTGGTGGCCAAAGCTGCTACAAGGCCAGAGGCAGGTTTGTGTCTTCCTTTATTCTTTTGCTTATGTGGAAATCAGATAATCTCTCAGGTTTGGGGGATTTTCCATCAAAATGAGCTCCTTGGAAAAAATACTCTTGCACCAGCAGCTTCTACAAATCTCAGGGTGTGCTAGAAAGGAGGACACGTTTCTCTTTCTCTGATCCTGTCTAGATAAGCTGGTGTAAGATCTGAAATTTGGATAACACACTGGAACCTGGTTTGCTTTTTTTGCTGGTAGTGAACTTAGAACACAACACACAGGTGAGAAATGCAGCAGGGAGAGGTGAGATGCATCTTCTCTGAAGAATAAAAGGGTAAGTTTATCATTTTAAAAAAAGAGATACCATGAGGAAAAGCAGAAAAAAAGAAAAGAGGAAGCGCTCAAAGGGTTTGGAGGACAGGATTGCCAGTAATTGCTGCCAGCCTAAACCAGGTTTTTTCACTCTAACACAACCTATCATTTCTGGTTTCTACTGCTTCCAGAAAAGGGTTGTTTATAGGACCTCCCTTTCCTTTCCAACCCCTGTTAGAGTAGTTTTACATTTCCCTTTATGCCATGGTCTGCTATTACTTAATACACCATGCCTGGTCAGAGCAGTTACCAAGCATGACTTTCTATTTGTCCGTTACTTTTTAAAATTATTTCGTGATTCTAATGCTTATAGAATGATTATGTATGAATAACTTTTCTGGAAGTTACATAATCAAATTCATATTCGTGGCATTTACGGGAATAGAAGGCAGGAGTTTTGAGTATTTGCTGCTTACTCTATGTTCCTCCAGTCTGCTCTGTTAGCCACCGTGAGAACAGGTGCTTTGTTGTGGGCCAAGCTCTCAATTATTCCTTGGATAACATTTTCTATTGCTTCGAGGACCTCAGAACTGAAACAAAGACAATTAAAGACTCAGATAATATGATAAAATCTAGTTCTACTTTAAGTTTTGATCAGCTATCCCCACTCTTACAAAAATCGTGTAAAGTCAAAACTGCTCACAGCATACATTTGTTTCAGAAATGTGGAGGAACCCTTTATTTTTTTTTTTTTTATTTTGTTTTTTTAATTTTGGTGGTTTTTTAATTTTGTTTTGCTCAGTTTCCCTAAAACCTTCGCCTTTCCATTCCAGAGGCATGACAAGAGGACACGATCGAAAGGATATTCCTACTCAATCCTGTAACCATCAAAATTTTTCACCAGCTGAACTTCTCAACCAACTGGCTGCTTTGTGACTGATGATTAATGTTTTACCATAAATGAGGTAATATTGGCTTTGGCCACGATTTTGGCAAAGTTGTTTTTAAATGCTATAAATTTCAAAAGTGTTCAAGAGCACAAATACTTCCTGTTGTACCATTGCACATGAACCTTTTGATCTGCTGCCCTGAACAAACTGTTGAGGATTTTAACAACACGAAGGCTCAGACACGCCATGGAAAGAATAAAATCCGTATCTTTCACCCAAAAAGATGAAGTTGCCTTGCAGCAGATCCCTTCCAGGCTGGTTGGAGTGTTATGACAGATGCTTTTTATTTTCATAAGCAATCCGACTCCAGCATTTCAGCTGTCCTTAAAATTAGAAGTGTATTCTGCACTATCCTAAGTTTAGGTAGGAATTAAAGAATTTGTGGGACTTATTTTAGCTCAAAGTTTTATCAGCACAGTCCGCTTATAGAGGAAAGATGAGTCAAGCCCAGTGCACGCCACGCCAAATTAATTATCCCAAATCAGCAGGAATGATTTTTAAAATCAAGCAGAGTCTCCTTAAACAACAATGAGCTGTTATTAAAGCTCCTTTCTATCAGCTGAATATGTTTCTTCCATTTTATAACTCAGTTTCCACACTCTCTCCACTTTGTTGAAACTAGATTATAATTTTTTTAGAGCAATTTAGAACAAAAATCAGTGTTGAAAACAATAAAAATCTGTATGGGCAGACAGATGAAAGAAAAAATAGCTGGGAATTCTTAACCAGGTTTGATACTCATAAATATTTTACTTATTAATTTGATTCTGTTCATGGTAACTATCTTAGTATTCCAGCTGTGCTTCAAAGTTTGCTGCAGAATTTGCAAGTGCAGGTTTCTGTTTCACTCCCAGTTTCCCCAACAGAAATTGGAAATGTAATACGCAAAATGCAAAACAGGAGGAAGAGGGCAGGAAGTCTCCGTGTATCCCCTGCTGATATTCTGTCTCTTTTTGCAGAGATAATCTGAATTTTAATAAACAAACATACGGCACTGGCCAAGAATGCCTACTTGAAATTCACTGTGCTTTAGTTAACAGTGACATCCGAGCAGAGAAAGGGAAGGTGCTGCGCAGCTCACAGGGTTTGCCTGATCATTTCTAACAGGTTGCAGGATGAGTGAATTCTTGAAAACAAAATACAAAAACTTCTGCTTTTGTGCAGATGGAGAACAGATCTTCAACATAAATAGCAAAACAGATTCGTATTATAGCACCTTTAGGGAGCTAACAAGATAAATACGCAAAATAAATAGTTAAAAATAAAGATCTGCAGTGTAATTAACTGAAACAATCCAAAACTTAGAACTGTGCATCGCTAAAGTCCAAATAATAACGTCAATAATATCCTTTCCTTTTTAAAACACTTTTATGATGCTCCCAGACTGTTCTAGCTGCTGAGACTGATATATTGTGTACAGAAAGACTTAAAAAACTGATTAGATTTTTTTGTTGGTGTAATTCAGTATGTTCATTTTGTCGGTTTTCTGTATTTCTGCAGCCACAGACTTTTTGGAGAGGTCTGAGGGAATGAAGAAGCTGTTCGTAATCTTTATTGGATTATGGTTTTGTTTTTGCATGAGCCTGTTAGGTGCAGCCATGTTCCACCTACTTAAGAATTACTACAGAAAGGGAGTACAGGTGCTATTTTTCACATTTTTTACCTGGGGACGTGGCTCTCCTGAGCAGACAGACTTGATTCCCTGAAGCTGGCCTTGCTCCCAGCTGGCATTTCAGTGGAACACAGACCGTGCTCCTCCATGAAGGCTGGGGCAAATCAGTCCAACTCCTTTGGACAGGGAAGAAGCCCTGTTGAAAAGAGACAAAAGAGGTTACTGCAGAAATTAAAAATGGCTCTTCTGTGTGCTGGATGTAAAGCTCACGACCTGAGCTCAAACCACAGGGTCAGAGAGAAAAGGCAGAAATTCGCTGCAGAAGCCAAAGCCAAGATTTTCCTGCCCTTCCCGACTGAACAACGGAGGGTTTCTCCCTCCCTTTCGAATGAGCGGGAGCTGGCACTGCCGGTCCTGACCATCTGAGGGCTTTTTCTGCCCACCCGGCTGACTGAGGTCTTATCCTGACAAACGTAGAGCTTCTCCCACCCTCCCAGACCGACCAAGGGCTCTTCATGCACTTCCTGGCCAAACAAGGGAATCTCCCACTCTTCCTGACCACCTGAGGGTTTTTCCCACTCTTCCTAATTGACTGAGGATTTCTCTGCCCTTCCAGAATGATCGAGGGCTTTTCCCTCCCTTTCTGACCAACTGAGGGCTTTTCCCATCTTTCCTGACCCACTGAGGGCTTTTCCCATCCCAGTTGACACACTGAGGGCTTTTCCTGTCCTGGCTGATCCACTGAGGGCTTTTTCCACATCTCCTGACCGACTGAGGGCTTTTCCTGCACTTCCTGACCTGCTGAGGGCTTTCTTCACCTGTTCTGACCCGCTGAGGGCTTTCCCCACCCTTCCTGACCACTTGAGGGCTTTTCCCACCTTTCCTGACCCACTGAGGACTTTTCTGACCCTTCCTGACCCACTGAGGTCTTTTTCTGCATTTTCTGACCCACTGAGGGCTTTTCCCACCTTTCCTGACCAACCAAGGGCTTTTCCCGCCTTTCCTGACCACCTGAGGGCTTTTCCTGACCACTTGAGGGCTTTTCCCACCTTTCCTGACACACTGAGGGCTTTTCCCATCCCAGCTGTCCAACTGAGGGCTTTTCCTGCCTTTCCTGACCACCTGAGGGCTTTTCCCGCCTTTCCTGACCAACTGAGGGCTCTTTCCACCTTTCCTGACCAACTGAGGGCTTTTCCAACCCTTCCTGACCAACTGAGGGCTTTTCCCACCCTTTCTGACCACCTGAGGGCTTTTCCCACCTGTTCTGACCCACTGAGGGCTTTTCCCGCCTTTCCTGACCACCTGAGGGCTTTCTCCACCTGTTCTGACCAACTGAGGGCTTTTCCCATCCTTTCTGACTGACTGAGGGCTTTTCCGACCCTTCCTGACCAACTGAGGGCTTTTCCCACCTGTCCTGACCACCTGAGGGCTTTTTCTGTCCTGACTGACCGGCTGAGGGCTTCTCCCGCCTTTTTCCTGACGACCGAGGGTTTGGATACCCTGAGGGCTTCTCCCGCCTTTTTCCTGACTGACCGAGGGTTTGGATGCCCTGAGGGCTTTTCCCGCCTTTTTCCTGACTGACCGAGGGTTTGGATGCCCTGAGGGCTTTTCCCGCCTTTTTTCCCCGCTGACCAATGGCTTTTCCCACCCTGGCTGATTGACAGGCGATGGCCCCACCCACCCTGAGGGGCCACATCCTGCGCTGGACAATTGACCCTCAGGCCCATCCATGGAGCCGATGTCTGACTCCACAGCACCCAAGTTTGTGGGATAAATCCAGCCAGGCTGGCTGGAAAGCGGCCAAACTCATCAGTACCTTCCTCATCCTGCCATTTTCCTCTTCCCTTAATCTCAAATCTCCATTCCTGAGTGGCGGGAAGCTGAGAGAGATGGAACTCCAGTGCAGCTCCACCTCCTTCCCCAAACTGGAATTCAGCTTCTACTGAGATTAAAGATTTTCCGCTATTTTTTATCATTTGCCTTCGGCATTCCGAAGGTTTACGACGGTCTCGCGATACGTTTTCGAATCTTTCTCAATACGCTGTTAAAGCCTTGTGTTCTGAACAAACAATAAACCCCAGTTCTAAGAGTCGTGAATTGGTGGCTTCCAGAGAAGCTGAAATTTAAGAAATAAATGCTTAATTTTGTAAGGGTTGTGGCTGAACTGGGATTGTTGTTATTCACGTGGCATCCCCGCTGCAGAATGGGTGACACAGACAGACAGAGGTGGGGAATTTGGGAAGAAACCCTGCACGTGATGAATATTTTGGTGCATTTCATCTTTAGGCATTCAGATTTTCCTACAAAAAATCCAGTCTTTCCCTTCAGAGTGTTTAAATTCGTGGTGATTTCAAGGAGAAAAGGCAGCACTCCTGGGAATCCTGGTGCAGAACAGAGGATCAGCCCCTTCGTTCTCCTCGTCACTCTCTGGTTCTTCAGCGGTTTTGTGTGCAGAGATCCGTGGCAAAAAACCCCCAAATATTACAAACTTAAACTACTCTTACTTTAGCAATTTTCATATGCCAAGGTGTATTTTCAACTCCTAACTGTGTCATCATAATTGACTCCTCGTAGAGGTTGTTCTGAGAGTGTTAGAAGTGAGGATATAAATAAATAAATATCTTCAGGCTTGTCCTTTTTAGAGAGAAATTTTCAAAGCCCGCTGTTGATAACATCGTGTTTTATGCTCAGCAGTCAGCACTATCGGAAGCTGTGCTCCATCCAGCTCACAGCCAACAGCATTTTAAACGTTGTGATGCTTAGACTTGTTAGCAAGTTAGATGATGTAGTTTTAAAAATGTTGCTCCATGAGCTTCTGCTACTGAACATTTCTTCTTTGGTACTCCTGTGAGTGAGCAGTCCAAATCCAGCCTGGGTAGGTAATTAAAAAATTCACGCATTGATTTATTCGAGGAAAACCTCGGGCTATGGTGATATGAGCACAAGGTGCTTCAATTAACAGAGGGAAGCCGAAGAAAGGGGAATTAATAAATTGAAATGTTCAGATCTTTCATCTCAAGTCTTTGGCCTTTAGGTATCTTGAGATCACTCCGGAAATATTTATATAAAAATCTCTGTAGCTCCTTCCAACAACTCGACATCAAAATCAACAGATTTTTGTTTGATATGGAACTGCCAAAATTATACCATGCCCCCAGCAACAGATTGCAAACAAAACTAAATACATCAGCTTATGAGAAGCCAATTAAATGACTTACATCTTCTTCATAGCATCAAACAGAAATCATAAAAAAAACCCAACTAAAATGCTTGGTGTTCGTAAAAACAAGTAAAAATAACAAAATTTTCCATGCTTCAAACTTAACACTGCATATATGTAAATATAAATATATCTAACCAGATAAATCCCTATCCAGAATATGATAAGCAAATGAACTACAATCAATAAGGTTATTTTCCTAGATTCCTCTTCCTTTAATTATTTTCCCTTTTCAAAACTTGCTTGTCAAAAAATCCACCGAAATTAAATTCCTAACATCGACTGCATATATTAAAAAAAATTATGGGAATACGCAGATATAGATTTATGGGGAAATGTGCATAAATATATACTCTAATATGTGTTTATATACATTTATAAATATATGTAAGAAGGAAAATGACCAGGGAAGCGGATGAAGAACCAATATTAAATGTTCAGATGGGAAGAAAGAAGTGAAAGCAGCAGTGGAGGGGTGCAGTTTTCTCGTCCTGCCTCTACCCAGCTGTGCAGTAGATGGCACCACGGGTGCCAGAGAAAGTGTTACCACTCCGAAGCTGTTAAATGTTGAAACGGGAGCCAGATCGATCACCTGCCAATTACACGAAAATCACCGATCTTTTTCTAATGAGCAAAGCCCGGAGAAACAGGAGATGAGAAGTCATTCACCGCTGACAGCTCACAACTTCAAATGGGATGTCTCCTTCCAAATAAAAAGAGAAACAACTTTTTTTGGTTAGAAAGAACAACTCCAAACTACTGCGTGTGTGCAGTCTACCCGGCTCCAGAGCGAGAAACACCTGCAAAATATTTATTCTGTGGTGAGTCAAATCGCTGCGAGAGGAAGTGGGGATTTGTTACCATCCCTTCTTTCGGTGTTTTATCTTTCAGCCAGAAATAAACTCTACAGACCACTCTGAAAAGGAAAAGTACCTTTCATCTAACCTCTGGCAATTTTCAGATCCGCATTCTCTAATGCTTTTAGGATTTTTAATGGCAGGTCAAAGCAGGTATTTGAGACAAAGAAACTCGAAGTAAATTACATAAAAGATTAATTTTTCATAATTTAGCATAAATTCCACTTGGACACATTGATGGTAATTAAGCTACAGACAGGCAGCACTGCATGGCTGAACATTTGAACATAGAATTTTCACGTGCTGAGAAGTTTGAGCTTGCCCAGTTCTACCTTAGTCACTGTTCCTCCCTCTCTTCTGAGCTGGTCTCACACAAAGACAGGACACTCCTCCAGCCTATCAGGAAAAATTCTGATTAAAAGAAAATATGTTGAAGGGGAAATATGTTGAAACAAACAAATGGAAGATACCTGTGCTAAAACATAACTGGAAAGCAAGAATGTCTTCTATTCCATGCTCAGCTTGAAAATAGCCATCTTGGAAACAGCTGCACCACTTCTTCTGGCTTTCAAAAAATAAAATGTCCTGTTTATTTTCTGTTTGCCTTTCGTTGGCAGAATCCTAGAAAGCATGAACACCCAGGTGTGATTTTACTCTTTGAACACAAAAATGCCACCTGCTGTACATCAAAACTATTTTATCTTAAATTTGCTGCATTTGTGGGAACGCTGCACGAGCAGTGTCACGACCCCAGATTTGTGCCAACAGGTAGAACTCGGGGTGGACTTCAGACAAGTTGTTATTAACTATTTAATAATCCCTGGGGAAAATGAAGTCAGAGGATGATGTAGGACTTCTGACGCTGAGTACCGTGGGCCACATAAATAACGGGTGGGGCAGTTGATTAACGTTCTACTTAATTTTTGAAAGCCTAGATTAAAATCAACCTTATGTCATCCTTTAAAATGCATTTGGTGATTTTAATTAAGCTACTCATGTTAATTGGTCCACAGCAGAAAAATGTCAGGGGCACTGTGATGTAATTTTGGATAAATGACGACCTTTGCTTTTGAGGGTCTTAAGGCTCAGTAAAAAGTATAAATAATAAAAAAATAGTAGAGATGTCTTACCTTGGTTTGGTTTTTTGTTTTGTTTTTACAAACTCCTGTGTTAAAAACTTCTCCCTGACTGATCTTACGTGTTGTTCCCAAAGGGAGTTCAGTGCAGAATTTGGGCCTTAAAGATTTGAATAGAACAAATTTATATTATTCTCTTAAGAGAGAGATCTTCTGGCAGGAACAGGAGTTTGGAGCTGTTGACTAAAGACTTTTCTACGCTGGAAAGTGGAACTGGAATTGCTATTGCAGGATCAGCTATTCTGCAATGACTTATTTGACCCATGACTTTTCCAGACTGGAATATCCACACAGGGAGCTGTCACGGAGAGTTTCTTCAGAAATAGCTGTTGCGGTCACTTTTCCCACACAGAGAAATGCACGGCGTCCATGCATAGCTGTAATGAGCTTGGTTGATTTTTTACAGAAAAATACCTTTTGTCTGATATATAACATATGGCAAAAAAGGAATTTTGAGTCAGATCATGATGCAATTGATTAAGATCCCTTATTTAATTTACTAATATAAGATGCATTATTATCATTTACCGTGATTACTTAAATACTAAGAACATCCCTCCATCTGCAAGGCTATGTCCATTACAGGATGTTGCATCAGTTTAACTAAATCATTAAAAACCCCCTCGTTTCTAATTAAGTCAGTGCAAAAATATTGACAGAATTACTTGCTGCAGTCTCTGATTGCTGGATCTCCCATCTCAGTCATCAGCCTCCTGATAACATCATGAAAAGAAAGAAATATACGACAGCTCTGTGCCTCTGCAGAAGCCAGGCTTTTTTTGGTGTTAGCACATTGATTTTAATAAACAACAAAGGGACAAGAAATCACCACTGGCCATTAGGAATTCCTATACTGCCTTTGCTAGGTTAGGAATTCCTGTTTGTGCCTTGGGAAAAGGTGGATGGCAAGTGGGTCTAACACTCGTGAGTTCCTTTCTAAAAATCTGATGTAGCTTAAATTTATTTTTTCAACATTTTCCTGCATGTCCTTTCCTCTGTATTGTTACAGGGTCTCTCATGCATTGCTGTTTGGATCCGCTCATGAGGAGTTTTGAGTGCCAGGAATGCATTTTGGTGGTGTCCATCTCTCAGGAACCCGTTTCACTTTCATATTTCACTTATTCTCCTTGGGCAGAGAGGAAAACAACACGACACAAACCAAAAGCGTCACCGTGCTCCTATCAGGGGCATTTGGTCACCGATAACGTAGAATAAATTTTTTTAAAAATTATGCAAAAGCCAATATTTATGGTGATTCAACCTGATTTCCAAACTTCTCTTTTCATAACCTCTATGGTGTCTGCTTTATGAGAAATATTCTTGCAGAATATACAGTCATTATCCTCGTTCATGTTGATTTTCTGCTGTTATGGGGGGAAAACAACAGTCTGGATCTTTTTTTCTGTGTTGCAGATCATTCAGTTTTCTGTTGGAGAGCTAAACTGAAAGCAAACTTTTACCCTGAAACGGTACATTTCAGCGTTTTATACGTCACACTTGCAATAAACATGAAATTATATACTGTGATGCTAAAACACTGTAATAAAAGAACTTGCTGCTGAGTGCTTGAAAAATTATGAAACAATTGTTTTCAAGTTTTCATAACTGTAAAATCCCCAAATGGACTTGGTATTTGAGACACATTTCTGTGCGGCAGAAATACATTTTTTTCCTCATGATTTTCAAAAGAAAAACCTGTAAGTTTTGCCAACTGACCTCCTAGGTAGAGCCTTGCCCGTAAAGGCAGCGAGGCAGATTGGTGCTAACGATATGTAAAGTTCATCTTTGTACTCCATTCATTCTCACTTCATTACTGGCAAGATCAGTAATAGCCAATTTGCATTGATTTATACCCGCTATTTACAGTCCCCGGGGCACAGAAGTTATTCATCCATGGAAAAACCTGTCATACTCTCATTTTTTTTTCTAGTCGTGCCTCTGTCTATGCGGTAATAGAAGAATGGAGTTTCTGCCTCTGGTGTGTCCAGCACGGAAGCCAAAATCTCCAAAGCCAAGTACAACAGGAAAATATGGCTCTGCCAATAGCCAGGATGGTGACCTAAAAACTACAATGAGAAAAAAGCTGAAGTTCTCAAACCCTGTTTTACTCTGATTTGAACGGGCACAACCTGCTCCCAGACACCTCTGTGCACCAGTTTGGCGAGGAAAAGGGCAGTGCTGGACAGACTCAGATGGGGCTGGTCATGCTGGGCCCAGTTTTGGCTCCCCCGGTGCAAGAGCAGGGTGGAGAATCGACAGGAGGTCCAGCAGAAGGTGCTGAGACCCTCAGGGCCAAGAGCAGAGGACATGAAGGGAGAGAATGAAAGTGCTGGGTTTGCTTGTCCTGGCAAAAGCGGGGCCGGGGACTGGTCTCTGCCTGCACAGCAGCTACAGAGCTGACAGCCGAGTGCTGGGTAGGTAGTGTCATAACACAGAGCAAGGAGCAATGGCCATAAATCACAGCGTGGGAGGTTCCGTTGAAAATGAGGAGAAAATGTTACTCATTTTTCAGGCATTCTTTGAAAAACAAAAAACCCCTCAAAAAATCACAAGAGCAACACTCAAGTATGAGTACGGCTGGAAAAACCCAATAGGAAATCAAAAATTGCCGGCCTCTGGTTTCGTTCTGTTTCGGATATCTCCTACCTTTAATATTACACAAATGACAATATTACACACATTTAATCATACACATTTAATGTTACATGCATATGTTACCTGTTTTTTTAAAAAAATTCTTTGCATGCAATTAGAAGTTAACAAAATGTCATTTTTTTTGTTGTTGTTGAGGAATGGATTCTTTTTGTACAAGCTAACCCCGATAGTGCTTAATTTGCAATGCAATATTGACGATCGTCTCCGAATCAAAACCTAGTTCTTCATAATGAATTCATTCAATTGTTTGGGTACTCTTGCATCACTGTGTCCAATGGGATTAAAAAGAAAAGTTGGAAAAAAGCTCTATTGAAAGGAAACTGTTGAACTCCATTGGCCCAAACACCATGAGCATGCTCATTAACTGGCTGCAGTTCCTTGAATAATCAAGACAGGTTTTTTCTTGTATTTATTACCTGCGCTTTCAGGTATTTGTTACATCAGCTGAGGTATTTACCTATGCCTCAGTTTAGAACACCACATGTGTGTGAGAGTAAAGGGGTCAATTTTGATCACTCAGACTGCAGATATTCCACTTTGTGTCACCAGCAAGTTTTCACCTTTCCTGCAGGATTTTAAATTTAAATTTTCAGATGGCTTGTAGCATTTTTAGTGCTTCCCAAGCACAGTTCCAACCATTCCGCTGTTCAGTACCCACTGAGAAAATTGGTTTCCTTTCCTTTGCAGCTTTTCGGTTTCCACAGAGCAGTGGTTAATATTTTCAATACAGACTCTCTATTCAAGAAACACAAAATGTTTACAGCATGGGTGACATAATTATCTCTACAGCGCTGAAACCCAAGACATGGATTTGCCTACAGGCAAACTAAGGCTTCCTGACCATTGGGTTGCTGTCTCCACGGAAATTTTTCAGTGGTAAAGATAATCTCTGGAGATATACAAATATCGATTTATGCTTTCTCACATTGACTAGGATTTGAAACTTTTGAAAGCCATTCCTGAGAGTTCACCCCTGTTGTACCGAGCCCATCGGTTTGGATCTGATTTAGCAACAGTCTCTGTGCTTCAGCAAAGGAACCCTCACATAAATTTTCCTGGTGAGAGAAGCTTTCGTATGAACTTTTTGGCAACAAAATACAAGAAACATCTACCACGCTTCCCTGGACTGGATTAAGGGATGAAGAAGTAAGAGGAGAGCAAACACCACAACACTTTGTAGTCCTCTTGGACAACTAAGGCATAAATTGCATCCTGCCTTCTATTCTCAATAAAAAGCATAAGACCTATTATGTTTGCTAATCCAAAGTCCACCTAGACTAATATTCTCCTTCTGACAGCAAAAAATACTGGATATCATGAGAAGAGCACAAAAAATGTGTCTAGTGATGCATTCCCAGTGTGTTCATGACTCAAAGATTTCTGGAATAGGGACTCTGTATTCAAGGATTTCTGGTGCTATCTTTGTATTCATCAAATTTTTCTTCAGTGGATCGTCACGTGCGCATTTTTAACATACAGCACATCCCATGACAGGGAGTTCCACGGATTAACTACTCACTCTCTGAGAGGTGTGTCCTCGCACCTGCCATCTCCTCATTAGTTATGATGCTCTTTACTTCTGATGTTGAGCAAAACAGTGAATAATCAGCCTTTTTCCACCTTTGCCATGCCACTAAGTTGAAGTTTTGGTGGTTTTTTTCGTATTTTTAACGTATCTCCACTGTGCTTCCCCTGCCTCCTATTGTCATGGATTAGGGAGGGAAGGAAAAAAAAATAACCAGAAAGAAAAGAAAGTGAAAATGGGGGAAAAGACCGCACTACTTAGGAGCCTGAAGGTGGAGGGAATGCAGTGCTCAGAATATTTGCATCTCTGTCTGAGGCAGAGAGCAAGAGCAGGAAAATAGGCTGAGCCCGAACACGGAGGGAGGAGAGTGGAAATCCCCAAATGACAGGCACAGGTGACAACTTCAGGCAAGACCCTCTGTCTTGTTTTGATGATACAGAGATTCAGAAGGAATTTTGGCCATCAGAATTTGGCTGGAAGCTACACACTCCCTCTATTCCTTCCTTTCCTCTGTATATGTCAGGTTCACATTCACATTAAAAAAAAAATTGCGTTTTAAATTCCTTAACATCTGGGTGCACACAGGAAAGGTTTTAGCTCCTTTATATCCCTGCAGTCCCACTAATATTTCAGCCCGTGAGAACCTGAGATCACAGTTTGGCTTCAAGGAAATTCAATGTACTGAAGTAGACTAAGGAGAGACACCATCTTTTCTCACCACTGGAGGGAACATTTTTGCCCTGGCTTGACAAAGAACTTGGGTGTCATTAAGATAAAATAGATTACGGAGAATTTGATCTACGTGTAAATGCTCCGAGATATTTAATCAATGGGGAAGCAGTGGAACAGGTTTGGGCAGCCTACAGGTTGATGACCTCTTCTGATAAAGCCTGGCTGGACTATTGAAGTCATTCAATATCCATCCCTGCCGCAGTTTCTCATGGGCACAGATTCCTCATTTTGTTACCTTTTAACTTGCCACCCTCATTCAGGTTATTGCAGCAGGATATAAGAAAGTGATCTGAAAGCAACATTGAAGTTTTACCCATTAAAAAAAAACCCAAACAAAACCAAAGCAAACCCAAACAACAGAAAACAAAAAACAACCCTCAAAAACCCCTCTAAAAACCTCCCAACAACAGAACCAAACCATTCTATACCCAGAGTGGGATGGAGAGGAGGAAACTGCAGGAATTACTGGCGATGAGTCCTCCTATATGCATGGACATGAAATCTTGGCTGCCCACCCTATGAGCTAAAAGGTTGGAGAGTAACAGAGCTCTAGCAAAGATTGAACCCTGGGGCTTCCAGCGAGGCAGGGATGGATTTAATGAGCTGGGTGTGTCCGGAGGGAACGGAGGAGATTCTTCTTCTCGCGACGTGCCTGCACTTGAAACTGTGTGGGTTTTGTGCATCTCTGTTAAACGATTCGAAAAAACCATTGTGTGATCAATGACACACACGCACACACCTCCTCACAACGCTGCCCTGCACGGGGGATACTCTCATTTCTTCCTCACAGTTCCTCCTGCAGTAACAACAGGCCTGCTTTAATTCCTCATCTTGTCTAAACTCCTTTAGTGCTTTGCTTTATTTACCACATGTTCAGCTGCGAAGCATTTCACCCCTTTGCTGTTGCAAATAGAAACTTGGCAGATTTAACCTGCAACCGAAACAAAAATGCCCAGTGAAAAGGTTAATGCTATGGTTTTGCCTCTGAGCAGCAGGCCGCATTAAAAAGCACATTTCCATTTACGCAAGAGAAGATTTTGTTAGTCAATAAATCCCTGCAATCTCAGAGGAAAGAATTAATCTTACATAATTGGAGTTTTGTTTCAGGAAATGAATTTATACTAAGAGATTCAATCTCTTAATTAAAAAGATTTAGTGTGCTCGTGTTCCACTTAGCAGTTTTATTTGTTCTTTAATTTGCAGGAGTCCATACTGGGAAATAATTGAATGAAAATGTCAAGAGGAAAAGGATGTGCATACCAGGCCTGTGCGCAGACAAGAACCAGGATCTCTTGAGCTACGCTACTGGTTTTGACTCTTACAGACCTCAGCAAATCTCTGCACGTGGCAGTTGTCTGTCTGTAAAGTGAAATTCAGCAGCGGGTTATCCCACAGGGCTCCTCTTAGTGCTGGAATCCATCGAAGGAGCAGTCGGTAAATGCGCTGCTGGTGTTACCAATGTAACAAAATCAAAGAGAGCGGGATAGGATTTCACGGATGGGAAACGCTGCCCGAACAAGAGCCTTTTTCAAACGTCTTCCTGTCCTGACAGAAGATGAGGAAATTACTCACAAATGCATTAAATTGTGTTACCTGAGGGGAAAAAACCCAAGCTGCCATCTTTATGTTCTGCCAGGAGGAGAAAACCAGCACTGAGCTGCACTAGGTACAAAAATGTTCGTATATTGGGAGTGAACCCGTGGTGAGCTTCTGTCCCAGTGTGGGAATTTTGTTGGCACGAGAGCTGCTGGGATTGTTCTGCAAAGGCCATGCAAGCCTCCACACCCCCCTGCCCTTCCCAGGAACTCCGGCTGCTTGGCTTACCCTGTGGCTGAAATCTGGAAAGGGTTCACAGACGAGCAGCAGGATCAGAATTCCCCTCTCACCTTTTGTTCAGAAAGAGAAAAGGGTTCGATCCAGTCCTCCAAAACCTGAATTGAACCACAAACAAACCCATGGCACACTGACAAAACCATCGCCTTTTTAACTACCGGAATTAAAATTTTTAAACTTTCTGTTTTCAACCAAATATAGCCATGTATCCTTTAGACCTAATTAAAAATGACTCTGGAAGTATCATTTGCTATGACTCAAGTGAGTGTTCCATAGGTTTGGCTTTAGCTTCCACTGAAAACTGATGCAAGGAACCCTCACCCATGGACCCAGGCACATATTTCATCCAACCCACCGCTACCAGTTCCAGGTCATGCTGATTAACGCTTTTCACATAAACACACTTCTTATTTCAAATGTTAATGCCTTCTTAGCGCAAGGTGAAAGTCTATCCAACATAGAATCCCTTAAGAGTGTTAATTAAACAGGACAATAATAATCCACCGGTGATTTATAGTGAGGTGGATTACTAGAGCGTAGTGGTTGGTCTGATAGGCATTTATTGCCTACTTAACCATTTAAGTATAACAAAAAAAAAAATCATTGTGGGACAAAAGGTGATGAATGTTTCTGCTAAAACAGTCCATTAAGATGATTAATTAACATTACAAAGAGGTCTGCAGCCTGTGTGCCACTCGGAGCCTTTAAAAGTCTGGGAAAGTGCGAGGCATTACCATAGGAAATGCTTTATGCTAAATGTGCGCTGATAGAATCTAAGGTCCACTTTCTGCAGATAACATCGCTTTTCACATTTTGCACTACAAGGTCTGGGGAGGCTTTGTACTTCGCAGTTCCTCGAGAATGTATCTTCCTAGCAGAGGAGAGGAGCAATAAAATCCCGGTACTCTGGCATACATTGGCGTCCCTCACGCTTCCCTTTGAACTGATGGGCCTGGAATGCTGAATCGCTGGTTGCACCGCCGCGGAATGACACGGGAGCCATGAGTTATAGTCACAACAGCTACAGCTTTATTAAATGCGCACCAAATAAAGCTCCCATAATGATCTTTGCAGGTCAAATAACAGCAGATGCCTGCTGTGTAACAGCAAGGCGGTGGACCGGCCCCAACTGCTGCAGGGATCGTAGGAGGGTTAAATCAGCATGTAAATGTATCCAAAATAGCCAAATAAAGGCTTCGGTATTTTCCTAACAAATTATTCCCTGAAAATGGAGCTAATGAAGCTTGGTTCTTGATGGATTTATGTTGCAGCTCTTACCCCTCCCTCTTGGAATAACCCCGCTGTCCTCCACCACATCCCCCTGCAACCCCCGCAGCCCCCTTCATCCCTCCAAGCTCTCACCTCCCCCCTAAGAACACGCAGGCTCCCTTCTTCCCCGGGGAATACCGCAGCATGCCTTGGCATCTCCTCCTAACCATTCCTTGGCTTTTGTTCTTGATTTGGCAGCTGAATGAAGCAGTGTTTTCACCAAGGAATATCAGAGCAATGTGCAAATCAGCCGAGAGCCTTGCTGCTGTCAAACACAATGAACAATTGCTGAACTCTCCCTTCGTCCTCAGCGGGAGCATTAATAAGGATTCCTTCCTCTCCTTGGGTGCTAATCCTTGCAAAACTGGTAAGGACAACCGGTAAGTGCCTCCAGATCATCTCCATAACCTGTGACAAACGTGTCAGCATCTTGGGAACTGGGTCAGACAAATAATTAGATTGTGTAAGTGATTTCCCTAGGGAACCAGACGAAGGGGTGTGATAGGATCTGCGCTGACCAGGAGTTGCTAGAATCTTGTTTACGGTGCGTGCAGCACCTGTCCAGACTACCTGCATGGCCTCAAAAACAAGCTGGACCAGGTTCTGGGATCACAACAAGACATTTGCTCCAGACCTAATAAATCCTGCCTCTCAGTAGATAATTACCCGGTTTTATTTCTCAGTCAGTGAATTAGCACAGCTACACCAAATCCTGGGCTGGAGATGACTTGGATAGCTCTGCTGTCCCTGCATGGCATCAATTTTCACTTCTAGATAAAAAGTAAAACATTACAGATACTGAGTGTGGACGAGGGAATGGAGCTGAGGGACACATGTGACATCAAACACAGCTCCCCCCAGTACTCTTCAATATCTTCTAACTGCTTGAGGAGTTGGGCAAGCAGCTTTTAATGCCTGGTGCCAAACGTATTTCCACTTTATTCTTCTAGGAAACAAGGCAGGGGCTGCATTCGCGATCTGTGACAAGGCTTGATTACAAAGTGTCCTGTTCGACAGAAAAGGGGTAACTGTTTCCGAGCAGGGCCATGAACCCAGTAATCCAAAACCCAATCTCTGACGTGGAGAACATTTTAAAAAGAGCTGTGCTGATTAATGAATCGAGAGCGCTGAGGCGCTGAGCTGTTCAAACACAGGCTCCCCACCTCCGCAAACGCCTTTGGAGTCCCCGGGGACACTCAGTTCTCAGTCGATAAAGCCCAGGAGTGCCCAGCGCACTTTGTGGGACATCAGGCCTGGGTGCCAGACAGACGCAGCGAGGAGGGGACACAAAGCAGTGGGAGGCTGGCAGGAGCACAGGCTGAACCAGACAGAGAAGCCGAACGTGTGTGTCCAGTGGCTTGATGAGATTCAGAGTGGGAACAGGGATGAAAGGATCGGATGGGAAGATCCGTGTTTGCAAAGCAAAGGAGAAGGGTTGGAATTCCAACATTTCAACGCGTTTGCCGATTTTTTTCCCCCCCCACATACTGAATTCAATCTAATTTCGGTAACAGCTGAGAGACAGTCACCAACATCTTTTCATGTTTTGCTGTAGATATTCCTCACAAAGTTCCCACAAACTTACCCACCAGATTTCATCACCCCAGACCACACTTCACTTACGATCTCTTCTTCAACCTACAAAAATACTGAAGGCAAACACCTCACATTTGTCAAACAGAGAGAAAGATCTCACCTCAGAAATCTGGTCAAGAATTTTTGGACAGAGTGCTTTTTTCCTTCAGAAAATGCTAACTTGCAAAAAAAAAAAAATTATATATTTTTAAAGTAATATATTGATTTCCATGGAAATATAGTTAGGTAGGTTCAGCTGTTTCCATGAGAAAAATCTGTTCTGAATGAGAATGGAATAGAAACGTGGGTGGTGCTTTATCAGACTCCCGAAGTCAGAAGAACACCCAAATATATGCTAGCACCCTACCAAACACAACAGAACAACTGCCTGTTCTCCATGCGGCTACTTTATTTTATTAAGAAAAAAATAAAAATAAAATTCCCCAGGCCGAAGACAAACTGCCTGATGAAACAGCTGGTGAGTAACTCTCACCTACGAAGCGCAGGACTCCGAGCGAGCTCTTTTTCAAGCCACTTCAGAGCCCAAATTTCAGCCTGACAAAAATAATGTTGAAAACATTAAGTCAAATGTCTGCTCCAAATCCCATAAAGCACTCCTTGGACAGGGCCCAAGTAAATACCCTAGCCACTGGATGCTGGCTATTCTGGGATGTCTCATTCTTTCTATTCATGTTTTGTTTTTTAAATCATTCTGTGACAAATCTAAAACAAATGTCAGAACCGTTAATTTTTTTTATACTCTAGATCTTTTTTTTTTTTTCCCCCTTTCTGGACAACTCTAATTCTCAGTGCACCACCCTTAACTCTTCAGTTCATTTCTTCTCTTCTAACTCGGTCCAACTTGCTGGCCTTTAGAAGAGTGAGAGACACTTAGCTCTTGCACGGGGAAAATGAATTCGATTTGTGCAATTCTGCATTGTCCTGTATCACTGATCTTTGAGATTACTCCACAGGCCTTTGGGGCCCGTGAGCTGCTTTTACAGGGCTCCAAAAAGGTAAATAAGACACATTGCTTTGGCATGACATAAAGAATTTGGCTGCCACCAAAGTCTGCAAATTAGAAAACATTAAAGATCACTGCTTTATACAAATATACCTGCGTCCTGCTGCTGTTAGCACAGGCTGAAAGCTTGCAATAAGCTTTTATTTGCACTGGGATAAAGAAACCATCAACATTATTAAAAACTAAGTGAATCACAACATTTTTTGGAAGAGAGTAAGAAGAATACTTTGGCTCGGGAGATACATGTATAACCAGATCCATCACTTTCAAGAGAAAGCAATTTTACAGCAGTCAAAGTTAATTTAAAGTTCACGTTGTTACTTTTTCCTCACGTACCCACATGAAAACTGGAGAAGATGATCGTTTGACACACTTGTTTTCATGATTAACAGTTATCACATCTCTGGTGTGATCCCTAAGCATGAGAGCGGCTAATCAAAACATGAAATAAAATCTGCTTTACGTGGCATCAAGCAGGTAAAAATCCGTTTTAATTTTTTTCTGATTAATTAATTACCATAAACTTATTTAGATAGATTCAAAAAATATGTTTGTTTTCTTTTGTCTATCCACTTCTCTGAGGCAGCAAATTTTAGTCAGATACAGTGAATATTTTGTTCCTAGACATTTTCAGTGAAAATAATTTTCACAGATGTATTTTTGAGAAAGGACGTGACAAAATGAACGCTGTACCTTCACGCTGTCACATTTCAGGATTAAATATGATAACTGCAAACTAGAGCTACCCCGCTCCGGGCGATGCCCACAAGCACAAAAATAAGAAAAATCCAAACAGATCCATGGCAACGCAGCTGTGTGCTCACGGAGCTCGGCCGTGCTGCCGGGAAAATGGCATTTTCACAAAAGGCAGGGTCAACTCTCAGCTGCTCTTCCCAAAACCGGCCTTTAACAGGAGCATTTTCTCTACCCCCAGCACAACCACGCAGGCAAGAGACAATTGAGCTGTGCAGTTTATGAGCTCCCCGGATGGCCAAAGCGCTCTTCCATACACACCAAATATAGTAAACTGTAAATGCTCAGCTTTTTGTTCTTGCCCCGAGGCTTAGAAACAACTCGCAAATCCTCTCGATTCGCTTTGCCTTCCCCATTCCTTCCATTAGACTTGCTAACGGGATCTTGGACAAGGATCCTTTTGTTTCTGCTGAAAATCTCTTAAAGATTTCTTTGACAATTCTCTTTCGCTCCGTATCCTGTCACAGGGCGCTGGACCTTCATCCCGGGACTTCCCCAAATCCTTTCCTTTTTCCAGGACGCACTGAAACCTTCCATCCCGCTCGATTACAAAGGAGGAGTGTAGGCACTATCCCTAATCAAAACCCCAAAATCTTAAAGCTACGAGCTGCCGAGCTCTTCCCAGAAATGGCAGAGTGCTCTCAGATCGTGGAATCTTTAGGATGTTCTGAATGTGGTTACTTTGCTCCTTTACTCAATATGCACTTCCTGTCTTAATGGACGTTCTTCTCTCTTCTCTCTCCTCAACCTCTTCCTGTCTGCTTCCAAATAAAGCAGCAGCCCGTGCTTTAAGTTAGAAATATCCTTATTAAATCTGATAAAAGAACACAAACCCCCGGCTTCTTTCGAAAGAAACTGGCATTTCTACTTGCAGACATAGCCAGTGTAATTCCCAAGCCGTCCAAATTACGGACTTCGCTGCCTGACTTGTCATCATTTCCCAATTACAGACAGCAAGATGCTCCGTAAACAGATTTTTATTTTTTTTTTTGAAGTGGAAGCTCTCCTGTGCTGTTCTCCTCATGTATTCAGGACATGGAAATAGGGACAGGAATAATCAGGAAGTGATTCAAAATCTCCATAGCCCTCATCTGTGTGAGGACACGCTGCCTGTGCTGCACGTATCCTGCGGTTACTCAGCTGGAAGAGCAGCTTTGGTCCTGTGTGGTTTCGGTTTATTATCGTAACTTCAATTTCTGGAGACGTTAAACAACTGAAGTCTTTCCCCTACTCGTGATAAACATTTTATTCACAAAGATGACTTTTATCCCCCAAACAAATGTGAGGATCTTTCTGGAAGGTAAAAATCTTAACTTCTCTGGATTTTAGGTTTTGGTTTTCATGAGTTCAACAGATAGAAACTTACCCCAAGGAAATAAGTTAAATTTTTATATGGAACTCTGAATAGCCTATTTTATAGCTGCTTGATTTAAATAAACAAACAAACAGATGCAAACTGCTTCCTTCTGCTCTTTCCCCGACAATCCAAATATTTAGTGCTCTTCATAGGATGCTAACTGTGGAAATCCCTGCTTTTAAATTATGCTTTTTGGGTGCCTCGAACAACAAAAACAACAGATTCTCTCTTGCGGTCGGACCACCAGAGCGGAGTAAAGTGCAGCAGCTCGGAGAGTTTCTGCCCCATGTTCTGCTCTGCTTGTCCTTTTCAAAGGGGGCTCAATGAAGAGCCTTGTTGAGACCTCCGCTGGTGCCACTGTTTATAGAGGGGGTCATTAGGAACAGTTTAGGCAGAACAAAAGGGGTTTTGTTTCTATTGTCCCGCTTGCAGTTTGACGATGTCTTAACTGAAAAATTATCTTAATAGTCTAACAGTATATATTCGCCTATGGGGCTCAGACAACTGCGGGAAGGGCTTGGGATGAATGCTGAAAAGATGCGCTTGACAAAGCCAACTCAGCGCGGTTTTTTCTGCCTGAAAACTTAGAAGTGCCAGTCTCGGAAAGATAAACTCTTCCAGCGCTGCACTTCCAACAAAAGCGCCCCCCACAAAAGGGGCAGCAGGGACACCAAGCGCTGCGCGCTCATCCTCGGGAGCCGCTCGCCCAGAGCTGCACCAGCCCACAGCAGCAGAGCCAACAGGCCCTTCAGATGATTTTAAAAGCCTCCCGATGAAGGATTTTTGTGCTGCTAAAGGTCCGGGAGATTGCTTCACGCAGCCGCTTGAGATGTGGCAAATCTCCTCCCTCGGCCGGACCGGGAGCTGGAACCTTCCCGCAGCCCCGGAGAGCCGGGGCCAAGCTCTGCTACCCTGCCCTGCTTGGGAGGGGATTTTTGTGGCCAGATGAGCCTCCAGCTTCCATCTTGCCTCAGACTGGTTCAGCAACACTGCTATAAATCACCGCAGATATAAAGAAAGTTATTTTAGAGGCAGAACCAGAGACAAAAAAAAAAAAAAAAAAAAAAAAAAAAAAAAAAAAAAAAAAAATGCACATTGTGTCTCCGCAGCCCCATGCAGCTTGGAACTGGCAGCTCAAAACTTCCAATTGGAGTGGCTCTAATGTGTATTCAAAATAAACTGTGAAAGTAATTGTTCCTATGGAAATGAAATATAAATAAAAGTAGGAGCTGAGACCGTATAAGATAATGTTGGACCAAATCCTGTTTCCTGCTTATTTAAATGCACCAGATAAGCCTCAACAGGAGAGGAGCTGCGGGGTGCAGCTGTTGTATATAATCCTGCTTCCTACAGACCTGTAAAACCAGCAGTCTCCAAAGATCTCTCTGCTCCAGCAAGGCGAGTTTTATGATTCAGGGGCATGGTACATATGGTTTAGCATACACACCCCAATTTTCCATGCAACCTCCCCTGTTAGGATTACTAATACTTGTGGCATGAGCAGTTTGTACAGCAGCTGTGCAAGGGTTATGCAAGCGTTTACGTACACGTTGGAATAAAGGCACAAAATGATGGTTCTTTGGAGGTATTGCTCTGCACCTGCCTGGAGAGAAAAAGTCAAGCCAGCCAAACTCATCCTGTTGCATTTACAGGTCGGGATCAGTTGTTTTGTTCCCTTTGAAAAAAAAAAGAAAAAGAATTTGTTTTATATGCTTTTTGTACAGTGTAAAGATACCAGACATCTCTGCCTTTAGTGAATGCAGGCAGGAGAAAACTGAAAAACACAAAAATAGGTGTTAATGAGAAGAATCCTAGGAGCAAAGTTCACCATTTATTGTAAGAAAAGCAGATTTTCTGAGGCACATTTCCAAGGTGCTGCAGCACGGCTCGAATCCGCTCCCAACAGTGACGCCCGAGCTCGTGCCCGGCAGAGCTTTTCACAAATAAAGGCCTGAGATCTCAGACGTTCAGATTACAGCGTTACCACCGAAGGAATTACCTGGCCTCATGCCAGAAGCGTCAACCAAATCAAGTGCCCACGCCATAATTTAATAGCGCAAAATTAAATTCCGTTTTCTTCGTGCTGCTCCGGCAATAGTTGAGCCTACATTAAACGCTGCTCCCATGCCTGTGTCTGTGCTGCAGAAATATATTAGTTCCATAAAGTTTAAAGCTGTTGTTGAAGTGTGCTGGTGGTTGCACGCACGCTTACAAATGCTCGCATCAATATACAAATATATATTGAAAATCTAGCCCAGGCTGATATTCAAATTGTACATAAATGTGGGGTAAACGTAGCACTGCGAATGTTCCAGCGATGTGAACTCATTTCTAATGTTCTCTGAAGTCAATAGCAACCAAAGGATCCCCCTGGACATCCAGTTTGATGAAGTGAAGGGCTGAACCGTGAAGGGTTGAACTCCGTCCACCCTCCTCAGCTGAGCAATGTTTGATTCAGTGCTGTAGCCCCATTTCATAAATCCTAAAATTCTGTTTTACCTTTCACCACCATCCCCAGAAGAAATAATGCCTTTTTCATACCCCAAAACACAGATTTCATTTCTGGCTCTCCTCTGATCGGTAGCATTGAGAATCAATACTTCATTTTTGTAACGTGATCGGTCTTGTCCGACACAGCACAGCTCGACCCAGATCCATTCAAATTCCTGGATTAGAGCTGATATAACAGCTTTATCCATAATGTGATTAATTTGATGCTGGTGAATACGTTCTCAGTTATAATGCTGGAGAGATGAATAGAAACTTTTGATAAGAATGATCCAACATAGCGTCAAAAAATATGTGAGCTAATTATCCATTCTTCTACAAACCACCCTGCTATTATTTATTATTTCTGCTATATAAGTGTTTTTCGTGCAAAGGGCACAGACAAACAGTTCCAAAATCCCCAAACAGATGCTATTTTAGTGGGACTGTTTGGAAGGAGAAAAAAGTTTGCTGTAATTTAGGACTTGCACTTTGTTCAAGACAGATGAGAGAAGATGCAAAACAGAACGGAAAAGAACCATGGTTAAAGTTAAAAAGGGGACATCAAAGTGGGGAGACAAGGAGCTTGAAAGTGAATCAGCAGAAAAGAGGGAGAAATGCTTTGTGTCTGATTTTTGACAAGTCATTAAAAGAGTTTCTGAGCAGAACCCACACTTTTTACTGCCCATTTGGTAAAACTGAATGCAAATGGCCAAACTCTGCCTCTGGCATGGGTACACGAGTGTGACAAGCCAATTCACCAAGCAGAAACCTGCGCATTTTTGTCCATTTCATGTTTTTTAATCAGCCCCTTCATGTATCTCCTGAATACATACTTCCAAATATACTGACTTCCACACAAACAAACAAACAGAAATGGTAGTAGTCGGTACTAAACTCATGCACACAAAGCCCACAGAGATCAAAAAGTTTCTCAATTGGTAATGTGGCTTGTGCAGAACCCCAGAAACATCGGGAGTTTGTTTTTATAGAAATTATCTGAAGCAGCAAGTGCCAACAAACTGGGATTACTTCATCACGAGCATTTCGTTTTCCTTCTCGAGAAGAGGAGGATACACAAAAGAAGCAGAGAAGAGCAAGAGGAAAAACTGGTTTCTTAATTGATCCAGGAAGGAGGAGGAAAGAGAGAGTGACATGAAGGTGCCAATATTTCAGCAGCCTGTGTGGAACTGATCCTACAGGAAGCAGGGTAGGGTTTACAAAGCCGGCAGGAAAGGAGGGAAGAGAAGGACGTTGTCCATGAGAAAAGGTACAAACTGGATTGCCTTTCTGTTTGAAAGGTATTTGAAATTCAAGCTCAGATCTGAGGGCTGAACCACTGCAGCTTGAGCTGCATCATCCTTTATTGTAGCCAGCAGAATAAATGCTGCCCTTTGTTGGGTCCCAAAGCAAGAGCTGAGGACTTCACATCAAAAAGTTATTCTTTAACAAATTCACTTTCTCATCCCACGCTGCTGGAGTGGTTTTGCTTTGCTGTTTTAAGTGCCCCCATTGCAAACTCTCATGCATTTATCAAAAGCTGTACCGCTGCAGCATCACAGAAAATACTGTATAAAAGAGAAAACTTTCCCAACTTAATCCCAATAAAAGCACAGGATACAGTTACAACATTGCCCCTCTTTTAAGAGTGTATCCCGCATTAAATCAGAATATAGCGAAATGAGGCCTAACCCAGGCCACTTAAACAGACAAAACGAGCAGGAAATAGATTCAAACATCACTTTTCAAGAGATTTGTCAAATCAGGGGTTTCAAGGTTTACTTTTTGTCCTCTGCTCTTTCTTCAGTGGCACCTATAGCTCCAAGGGCAGTTACCTAAGGTGTCAACGAGTGAGCAGAGAAACCTCCCACACTTTTCCTTTTCTTTCTCTCGGAGCCTGTTGGCATTCCAGGACACAACACCGACCTGAAGTTTGGTCAGTTTTTAAATGGGAGCTACAAGCAATTCCAGAGTGAGTAATTTAGGCAGCGGAGACACCTGCTCTCCAGCCCACTGTTCCATCCTTGCAGACTTTTTAATCTCACATCCACGCCAAAGGCAAGGCTCCTTGTCCTACTGCTGCTTGATGAGAGGCCAACACTCACAGCTCTGGAAAAGCAGCCTACGAGGGACACAAAAGGAAGAGAAGTCAACTTGTCTGCTGCTGAAAGGGAGAGCAGAGAGATCCCAAATCATCCACGGCAGCCCGACCCAGACAGCCTCTCCTTGCCCCCAGCTGTGCATTCCTGTGGCCTCCCTCGTTCCACCACCACAAGGAGTCAGGCAGAACGAGGAGCTGATCCAGCAGAAAACGATTTCAGCAAAAACAAATACACAAATGGTTAACAAAAAAATTTAGTTTTTTTTTAAAACAGAATCAGCTTCCTGACCTGTGTGTGAGTGTTGGTACCAGCACTGGAGAGGGGTGGGGTTGCACAGCTGAAGGTCCAGGCTGGGGCGGGATGAGAAAACAAATATCTTTCTCAGGGGGAGCCTGGCTCTAAATCATCTTAAATCGATCTAGAAACCACACCCTCGGCAAGGAAGAAGCTTAGGCAAATGCGTGCCTGGTGAAGAGCAGGTTAGTGCTGCTCCTCAGGAAGAACAAAAGATGCTGGGGAGTTTGATCTTAACTGGGCAGCCCAAACGCAACTGCTCTGGTGTTTCCATCCGTGGGGAGCACTGGGAAGGCAGCTTCAGGGGGGAATTTTGGGCAGCCCCCTTAGCACCAAGTGCTCTCATGTTACCCAAGGTGGATGTGGCTTCACAACCTCTCTCCCCACTCCATCCTGGCAGAGCTGAGCCATTCCGAAGCGTGTGTTAGGTCTGAGCTACGGGTTTAACGCTGGTTCCACCACTATTTCAGTAGTGCCGTGAGTCATTTCGATGTGATGCCTCAGTTTCCCTGTTATTAAGAGGTGCACATGCATGCATACGAACGCATTCATCATGTTTCCCATGCAGCTTTTTGACAGGCTACCTGCTGTTCACACCAGGATTTTAAACTGGGAGAAGGGTTGAATATTAGTTTCCAAAAGATTTGCAGGATCTGGATCCTACTGGGTATTGCTCGTCTGAAAATATTAGATGAACAATCTATCAAAAGCCTCCCCCAAAATGCTGACCTCCTTCATCCTCCACCCCTCTTCTTCCTTCTTTGCCCAAGGAATGAATCTTGATGTCAGCATAAACTTAATGTATGGTTTCTGAAGTCACCTCAGGCTGGATTCAGTGACCCAAATAAACCCTCCTGGCTTCCCCTTCTTTCCAAGTAAGATTTGGGAAGCGTTAGTTTACATTTGTTATCGGAGACTGTTATTATTATTGATTACTGTTGTAGCAGACGTCTACCTGGGCTAATCAGGACTAGGGCTGTAGATGTTGCACTCACTGAGTTAAAAAGTCGCTGCTTCAAGAAGCTGACAACCCATTTCAAGGCAGTATCCCACAGGCACGTCCCAGGGAGCAGAAGGAAAGGGGAAGGCAGGGGTACATGGTAATGGAATGGCACAAACCACCCGTGTGCACAGGTTGATGGTTTCAATTCGAGTAAACGCTGCTGTTTTTACGATTCCTACAGAATATCTCCCCCCCCGCCCCGGATTTCTAACGCTTCTCCGGTAACTCTCCCCACTGCCAGCTGGAAAAAGTGACCCGGGGCTGCTTGCACAGAGACACACATACGTGTCTATGTACGTGAATATATAATCATCACGTTTTAAATTATTTAATGGTGTTGGTTTTGTCACGGACAGGCGCTTCTAATCTGTACTACTAAAACAGAAAAAAAAAAAAGAGGAGGCAGGGGAAAAAAAAGTGTGTGTGCGTGCTTGTGCAGCCAGCCGATGTGCTCGCATCGCTAAAGTCTGTGGGAGTTTGGGCCCCTTCCTTACACATGAAGCGCCCTCCCTCCTGGGGTGTCTTCTCCTTAATGACGTCCGCGGTAATTTAGGCGCTCGGGACCGGCTCAGCCTCTCGCCGAGCCCGCAGCCTCCACAAACATCCTGAAAAGCAACCTGAGCAGACGTCCCTCCTCGAGGCAGTTCCAGGGATTTTTCTCTCCCGGGCGGTTTCGGAAGCGGGCGAGCGAGAGGGAGCGCTTGGGTTTTTCGCTGCTGCCTGCTCCTCCCACCA
>VYZT01047650.1:34926-73879 GCA_013400735.1 Pomatostomus ruficeps
CGCCGCGATGCCGCTGCCGGTGGCGGGGCGCGGGCAGCCCGCCTCCTGGCTGCTGGTGCTGGGCGCCGCCGCGCCCGCCCTCTGGCTGCGCTGCGTGCTCGCCGACTTCACGGTGGACAACGAGGTGCACTCCAGCTTCATCCACCGGAGGCTGCGCGGCCCCGAGCGCCGCGAGATGCAGCGGGAGATCCTCTCCATCCTCGGCCTGCCGCACCGCCCGCGGCCGCACCTCCACGGCAAGCACAACTCGGCCCCCATGTTCATGCTGGACCTCTACAATGCCATGTCCGTGGAGGAGGGGGCGGCGGGGGCCGCCGCCGAGGACGGCGAGGGCTTCTCCTACCCCTACAAGCCCATCTTCAGCACCCAGGGGCCGCCCCTGGCCAGCCTGCAGGACAGCAACTTCCTCACCGAGGCTGACATGGTCATGAGCTTCGTCAACTTGGGTGAGTGCCGCTCTCTCGGCGGGGCTGGGGCCGGGCCGAGCGGGCAGGGAACCGTGCCGGGGGCGCTGGCCACCGACGGGAGGACGGGCACCGGTGGCGCAGGTGGCCCCGGCTGGGAGCTGCTTCCCGGCGGGTCAGGTGGGTGACAGCCCGCCTGGGTAAGGAAGGGCAGGTAGGGGCCCTCGGAAGGGTGCCTGCTTTGCCAGGCGGTAATTGAGTGTGGCACCGACGGGGAGAGAGGGCTCTGACTTCCCATCACAGCATCTGGACAGCCAGGAGCTCTCCCCACGCCCCACACACGCCGAGAGAAGTCTTTGTCGTCTCTCCCTTTGATAGCTGCCGCACCTCAGAAATTGGATTTGCAGGTAGGAGTTAAACAGGACGATTAGCGGGTCTGCTCCACATCCCACACCGCCAGGGAAGACGCGAAACCCAGGCACGGGGCCCGCACAGCTCCCGGTGCCGGGCTGGTGCTCCCGCGGGTTGCGGGGAGGGATGGCTGGGACGCTGCCCTGCGGCATCCCAGCGCCGCGCTCCCTCTGCCGCAGGGGCTGAGCTGCTCGCACATGTTTTCCTAATGGCTTGGGAGGGATTCCACAGTAAATCCTTATTTACTCCTGCAGCTTTTCCTGTTGACCCCGGTCCATGCCGCTAACTCGCCTCTTTTCACAAGCGCATGTGGATGGGTTTATGCAAACGATACGAGAGTTGGCACGCTTTGTATGCGCCTCGCTAGGCCTCTCTAATTGGATGCGACGGCCCAATCTGATTTCTATTTGCTCACTGTAGATTGCACACCCATGTGGACTGACTTGGCCGGATTTGAGTAAAACATCGTCAGGGTGCGCATTCTATTTTAAATATATAATCATAGACCTGACTCGCTCCATCCGTTTTTAGACCTCTTAAACCACACACGTACAGATTGGGTGCCTGTAAGTTCAAGGCAGAACCCGAATTGTGTTTCCAAAACAAGGTCAGACTTTGTCCCAAACAAAGGGAAACGCAAAGTGCAAGAGGAGCACACCTCTGGCGCGTAACCTGCCAGGAATTACTGACCCCCCCATCTCCAATAAATCCATTAACACCTTTATGGATGTCACTGTTCTGGACACTTCCACTGTCTGGAACTTCAGAGGCAACAAAGATTAAATCACCACCTAAACCACCACCCCCTCTAATCCCCGCCGCTTTTAACTAACTTGAAAAGATCAGCAGCTGCAAAGGCTCTGTGACACACGTTAATAATTATTAGGCACGGTAGCCATCCCGGCACAATCCTTGCACGATAAGGAGCCACGGGACGCTGTGGGAGAGCTCTGGTTTGCATGAGCTGCGCCTCCTTATTAACTGCCATAAGCTTCGCAGTGGGAAGCTCGGAATTACATCTGGCCCGGGGGCTGTGCTCCATGAGGGCTGGTGCTTTCCATTTGGAATTACAGTGTTTGTCTAGTCACTGCTGGATACTTAAGCCGATGAGCAATGATACATATGAAATCAAATATTTGAGCAGGCAGGAGTACCAATGGCAGTCAAATATTTGACTTTAAAGATAAGGGTGACCTCGCTAACACTGTTCTCCCGTGGTTCTTGGCCCCCACACCGTGCACAGCCAAGTCCTGAACAGAAGACAAAAGATGTTGAAATAACAATAGCGAAATTCACGATTCGCTTTCCATTTCAGTGGAGAGGAGAGAACCTTATGAAACGTGTAAGTACATAATGGGAGGGAGTTTAGCTCTGCTCCTCAGGTGTAGTAATTTACTGAATCATCAGTGAAACTGCAGCGCTCCTGTCCCACATTTCCGACGTACAAACAGCTCGTGTAATTGTTACAAGAAAGAATTAATGTTCAGGCCACTGACTGTTCTGAATACGAAGGTGTGGTGTCTATCCATAAATGCAAAATAAAAGCCACGTTTTGGGTATGTCTGTGTCTACGTGAGAGCTTCGCATGGAGCAGGTTTCACCTGCGTGAGCCGTAAGCCCCGAAAATCGACATCCTGGTGATGTGATATATTCATTCATTTCAACCTGCCAGGCTTTGTAGTCAGCTTAGAAATCCAAGAGCGTCTTTTATGCAAAATCTTAAGCCATCATTTTATTTAATTGCTGTCAGCATGGTCGGGCAGGAGTAAGAGCACAGGCAAAACCCAATCGTTTTAAGGACAGGTGGAATTACTCGGAGCAAGGCGCATTGCGGAGGTTTATCTGTGCTGTTTTGTTCCCTTGTCAACAGTGCATGCCAGGACGAGTTTAAAAAGGACATAGATCTAGAATAGCTTTCTTCATCGCTGTGCACACCTTTCATCCCATTATCGTCCGTGCTCTTTCATCTTTATAGGACAAAGACGGGCTTGTTTATGGAGGTTTTAATGAATTAGAGCAGCCACTCGCTCCGTATATAATCAAGCACAACACCTGCTTTGAGACGTACAGTTTTCTGTGACGTCCAGGGAAAATTAGAAGATCTATTGTAGAACCGAATTTTTTCGGGGACTTTCTACAATGATCCCTTTTAAAGCAGAGCTGCATTCCTAAATGCAGGCCGTAGTAAACTGTGTCCTACTTTTGTAAGGGATCCTCTGTGAGCGTTGCGTTTCACAGGTAGGCTTTTATTACTGCGCCGGAGCCATCACAATGAGGAAGTGTCACGGCATAAAAAAAGTTGCATTTTAGCACGGAGGAAGTAAAAGCGAGTAAAGAAATAATAATCCTTTTAAAAGGCAATCAATAAAAAATGTTAATTCCAGTCTTCCGAATGCTAATCTGTGAAAGCACTTTTTTGCCTTATTCATGTTCTTCATCCACCTAGTTGGACAACTTTAGAGGGAATAATATTTTTTTTAAAAACTACCTTGCAAGATTTACTGGGCCATGTAGTAAAAACCCCAACAACACACCCCACACACATCGATTTCTATGGAGATACTGTGTATATTTATCCCGGAGAATTTGTGCTGGGTATTGGTAGGGAGGAACCGGAATACAGGTGCTCCGCTCTAGGGAGCTTTGTACCAAGCAAAGTTTTTCTTACTGTAAAATCCTGACGACTAATTAGATTTAGATTTATAACCAGTTAATTTACAGGCTACATTTTGTCTTAGCTTACACCTGTGCGAAGATGAATGGGGAATGGATTTGTGTCAAGAATGAAGTTATATGTAAATTAAAAGAGAATTTCGCCACAGTGGTCTGACTAAGTTAGCCAGTTAATTACAGGCTAATTTTGTAAAATTTATTACTATCATTTTAGCATTTAGAATTTAATTTCAGATCCTGTCCGAGCACGGTTTGCAAAGTGATCCATTTTAGGAACTGAAGAAATGCAAAGCATTTTTTTGCACATGTTTAATTTCAAGTGTATAAACAGCAACTAAGGAGTAAACATCCTCTAGATGACTTAGACCTCCTCTTCTAAAAATAATTGCGTTGTCCTTAGGCCGGTAAACAGACTTGCTTAGCATATTTTTAAAAGAGTCGGCACAAGTGATACGCAATTTGTTAATTTGTCTCGTGGTTGATTATAAAATGAACAACGTTGTTTAATCCTGGCAAAAAAGAAGGGGGGGGGGTGGAATTAGTCATTCTTGGAAGGAGCACTTGAAAGTGGCTTTTGTTAATATAAATCAAGAAGCTGAAGAGCCCCCAAGTTTCCTTTTATTTCGTACCATCTGGCCATCCTTTTTGTTGACAAGTGTTTGGCATAGAGAACCATCTCCTTGCCCTTTAATAACAGGCTTTAACACTGTAGGGTATTAGAAAAAGATTCTATAACAGTTAAAAAATTTCCTTCGGGGAATACTTTATAAAGTGAGCACGGGCTGCAGGCATTTGCAGCTGTAACCTGGCTTGTGTTAAAATTTGGAAGGGGCTGCCTCGCATTCCAGCTCGCTACAGGCCTTCATTGGTGTACAGCCAAAGGTTAATATAGATGTCACACAGTTTTTCTTTGGAGAGCCTCAGATATAAGCGTACGCGTACAGCTGTGTTTTTAGTAACCCTTTCATAATCGCTGCTTTTAAACCTCATTTTCCTGCTTATATAAATCAAAGATTTCTCAAGGATATTTGACCTGGATTTGAACTTATTTGATCTTCGCATATTTCCCACTTGAAACAAAGCAGATTAAAAGTTAGCCCTGGGTGCCTGGTCCCCATCACATGGTTTGTCCATACATTAGGCCAAGCCCTCAGCTTTTTTTTTTTTCTTTTCTCTCACCTACCACTGTTCAAAGCTCTCAAGCCTGAACAGGTACATCCCATAATTGTTTTGGGCAGTGTGGATGTGTGCAGCACTTGGTGCTGTAACACTGGCCAAGGCAGAAACTCGCAGAAAAGTAAAGGTTTGAAAGACACTGACCGTGCAGCAAGCGACCAGCAGGTATTCTGTCAATGTACAAACCCATCCCAGGGAGAATTGAATTAATTTTCAAATTTCCAGGTGCAAAATGGGAGAGCAGGATGGGAGCTATTTACCTCTGCCATGTGGGTGTGCAGGTAGCAGAGAAAGGAGCAGCCAGGGACAGAGGTCCCTCCGCAAGGAAAAAGGACCTGGAAATCATCCCCATCCGCTGGCACGCGGCGGATTTATCCCAGACCGGGGTTCTGCCTTCGTTCCCACGCGGGCTGTCCTGGGGGGGTGAATCCCCTCTGTGAGCTGCAGCTGAGAAGCCAAAACACCGGGGCTTGGGAAGGGCTTTGAAGGAGACAAGCCTTGATGGCCGGGTCTCGTGATGCCGGTAACAGGAGTTGGGCACCAGTGGAGCGTGCAGGACCTGCTCTGCCCGTGCCCCTGTTTGTGCCATGCCTGTGACCGTGTGTGTGTGTGTGTGTGACTCTGTGTGTGTGTGTGTCCCAGCAGCCCCCCTGCAAAGCAGCTTTAATGGCCTCTGCACTGGCAGCACGAAACCAGGCCTGCATTCCCTGGAAATCAGCCCGAAACACATTTTCGGGTCGGCGGGGAGAGACGTGTGAGGGGAGGTTACACAAGTGGTTGGAAACATTAATTAAAAAAAAGATTATAACTATTAAAGCCCAGGCAGAGCTGTTGACAGGCTCCTTTTAAATAGGACACTGTGATGTTTTAGTTTAATACATTCTGGCAGTGTCACCGGGGTTAAGGCTAATACTGGGATGTGTGGATCCTGTCATGTTATTGTCAGGAGGAATGCGGGGATTAGGTTGGAGAGTGGTGGTGGGTGAGCGGTGCAGCTGTGTACACTTATTATAAAAGATTTAAGTCCCACTGGTAAAATCAATATATTAAATTGCCAGAGCCCCTGGTTTTAATTAGTTTAAATCAAATATACGGTTAGTGCCATTAGGGCTGCTATCCTTGAACCGAGCGAGGAAATGCTAATATTTATATGGAAACTGTTAATTTGTGGTTAAAATGATAACACATTTAGTTTTATGCCTCTAAATTGTCCTAACTGGACGAATACCAGTGAGAAGTTGCAATGATGGATGAAGTCATCTGATCAAGAACACAAGCAGGCAAATTTTGATAGCGTGCCAGATAAAGAGACTACCTGTTGATATACAGCATTAAGAGACCATGATATTTTAAACCCTTTCCAGTCCTCCTCTCTGGGCCTACATCAAAGTACTTGTGTGAATTAACTACATATATATCAAAAATACATAAATTTACCACATATAAATAAAATATGCTATTATATGTAGGTACATTTCTTCTCTGAACGGAAGAAACTTCTGAAGAAACCAGAGCGCTGTTTAAATTAGTTTCGGGGTGAAGATTTTCCTTCACAACTGTTTGAAATAAACGAGACTACACACAAGGACTAATCGCATGGATAAAGTTCTGCACATGCTGAAGTTTGGAAAAATGGAAACCCCAGAGAAAATTATTGGCTGGGTCCTCATCGGTGTAAATTGTCAAATTTCTACTGGAGCCGGCCCTGTGGTCTCATTTATACAACTCTACGTCCAAAGTAATTCCCATAAACTCCCTCTTGATTTACACGAGCACCACTGAGAGCCGAATTGGGCCAAAGAAGTGCCCCTGTGCTGAAATAATGAGCGTGCAGTAGTTTCTGCTAGAGCTTCACGAGAGTTTTCTTTCCTAATCTTGAAATTATTTCTGAGGGAAGTTTCCTTTGCTGCAAACAGTAAAAACATGAACCAGCTCCTATTAGTCACTGCTCATCATTATTAGCCCCGATCCATGTTGTTGAACCACAGCTGAATTCCCATCCTCGCAACAAACAGAATTTAGCAAATAATGTTTGACAAAAATGTGAAACTGATATTTCTTAATGCAAGACATATTTCATGTGGAGAAACTTCGGCGCTGAAAGATTCCTGGTATCAAAATATCTGAATCACAGTACAAATAAACAGCGCCTTGTAAAGGCTGCGGGGCCAAATTCCGTGCTGGAGTAACTCCACCGAAGTCAGTGGAGTTGTGCCAGGAGATAAACTGCCATCCAGATTTTTGTTTGGTGTCGAAGATTTTGTCAGTAAAAACCTTTGCTACAAAAAAAAGCTTGCAGGTAGCAAAGGTTGAACTGATTTTAATTCAAATTCAATGGAAATCCTTATTTTGTTGATGAGGATCACAAAGTTTGCTGATCCCCCCCTTTATTTGGGTGTACATTCTACAATTATATAATTTACACATAAATATATCTGATTTACAGCAGGTAACAGCAAAGCCATCAGGGGTGTAATCACCACCACACTGTGCTTTACCCCTTCTTTTAAACATTTGTGTCATCTCCACCTCAGAGTCAGTGAAAATCCTTCAGTGATCCAGGCTGGGTGGATTGAATTAATGGCAACTTGGAGACTACAAGTTTTGGCGTAATTGCTTTATTGTTTTGGAACCAAGATGCTTCCAGTCCGGTTCCTGTGCAAACATGTTTAACGTGTGTTAATGTGTTTCAAAACCAGACCCCCTCTCCGCAAAACTCTGCTTTTCATTAATTGACATCAGTAGCGTGGTACAGTATTTCAAAGCCCTGGCCAAATATAAAACTGTGTTTCTAATTTCCTTACTTTCCTGTGTTTGGAATGCCAATGTTAATTTGTTCCCATGGAAGAGTGAGAGCTGCCAACCACAGTTTTGTATAAATGGCTTTACAGCGCAGGGGCTGCCAACATTAAATGATACTTAGGAATTTTCATGACATTTTGTATTTCATGCTGTGTGTGTGAGAGGGAGAAATTGAGGGAGATGTATGGGATGTGGAACAGCACGAGCTCTGATGATCGAGGCGAATGTTTGAAGAAATTTATCCTTGGAGGAACTGTTACTTAATGTTTCTTCTCCTTTAAGATTTTTTAATAACCTGTCAGATGTTACATAGCGTATTCCTCGTGCCTAGAAAAAAGCTATTTTGCAGGGAACTTTGTTGCTAACGATCCAAACAATTTCCCCCCCCCCCCCCCCGCCGCCCCCAATAATTTTAGTTATTTATTAATAGATGAGCAGATGGACTTTAGTTTATGTTGTTCCTCTGATCATTCTGAACTAGACTGTAAGAATGTGATATTACTCAACATGAGAAAATGCAAAAGCAAAAAAAGCTGCCGCAACTAAGGAACAGGGGGATTAACTGATTTTGGTTAAACTGCCAGCAGGTAATTTTTCTTTAGAAGAATAGGAGCAGCTAGATAAAATCGTTTGCCTTTCTTCAAGAAAATCAAGCATTATCATAAGTTCCTTTAGCGGTATGTCTGCCTTTGTACGTAAACCAAACGTGAAGTTCCCTTTAAACAAAGTTTATTTTAAACTGATGATGGTGAAAACAAAGTCTGTTTATGTATTTCTCCTTTTATTCCTGGAAGATATTCAAAATACAAATTGTTCATGTTTCAGTGGATTCCTCTTAATGAGCGCTATGGTTTATCTCTCCGTTTCCCCAGTTTATTGGAACAGGTGCAGTGTCTGCCATCTGTGCCAGCCCCGTGCTATACCAACAAACAAAGTGTTGTTTTGGTTCACTGGGTTTAAAAGTCTCCCGAGAGTAAAGAAATGAAAGAGAAAGAATTTAGAAAGTGCCTAGCGAAGGAAAGGCACTTCAAGTAATGTGCTTTGTCACTCAAGTCTTCCCGTAAATTACCTTAAACTATTTCTAAACTGTTTGAAAAATATTGTCCATGGAGGATTAAGTTTCTGTTGTATCTCGGAGGTCCCACGCTATTCTTTATCATCTTTATCCCATCACAGTAGCTTCCAAGTTAGAGTCTTTTGTTCTCAGGTTGAATTAAATCTTACAGGAGTAAAAACTCTTTTTTCCTCCTCTTAAAATGGAAGAACTGTGAATTTTCTTTTTTTTTTCCCAGTGTTTCTGCTTCCACCTCATTTAAGAGATACTGCAAATAGCCAGCCAGGTTTAAACAAGATTATGTTGTAATTAGACAGACAAACTCATAATTATTTAAGGGCTAAACCAACAACAACAACCCTTTCAGGTTCATTTTGACAGTGTTTATCCAGTGTATCTGGAAAGGCTTACAATTAAAGTGCCTGAAGGGCGGGGATGAGATTTTTCAGCATGCAGTCAGTGCTATCGGGTCCACCTGGCCTGGGAAACTATGCAGGCTTTGTAGTAGGGAAAATCCTTTAACTTAGATCTTCGTGGCAAGCTCTTAAAAGCTACCTTCCTTTTAAAAAAAAAACCAAAAAAACAACAAAAACCAAGCAATAATTAAAACGAGCAAACGAGCAAGAGCTCTCTCGGTGGCGGGGAGCACCGTGGCGCTGATCATCCCGCGGAGCATCGCTCTGTAGGGTTTTCCCTGCTGCTCACAAGTGCCTTTCGGATGAGCACAGAGTTTCCTCTGGCCCTGCTGCAGCCTCCCGGCGCGGTGCTGGGACTGAATCACACCTCCCCTCAGCCCCACTGAGGTCACCCGCAGCGGCCTCAGCTGCGGCCGCCTGGCCCCCGGCCACCCCGGCGCTGAAGTCACCATCCCAGGGGCTGGCACGGCGTCCTGTGCCCAGCCTGGGGGCTTTAAATCAGGCTGAGCTTCGGCTCTGCCACCGCTGCAGCCCCTGGGCCAAACCCTGCCTTGGGCCACCGCCTCGCCTTGGCGCTGCCGGGGCTGCCTCGGCCTCACCAATTGTTCTTCCCGCAGCACAGTGGCTGTAAAACTGTTGAAAAGAGACCAGAAGAGCTCTGGGAGAAGTGCTAAAAAATGCTCATAAAATCAGACAGCAGCGGTAGTTGGGAGTTTTAATTCTGGTGGAGAGATGAGTTTCTTCCTGGGTGAGGAATAATGGGAACAGGGCTGGTTCTATTTCCCCCTTTGGGTGCCTGGAAACCCCATTGACTGTAGTGAGGCCTTTGGCACCACAAGGGAAAGCAGGTCCAGGTCTGTCATTTAAAGGGAAGATTAAAAATTACTGTAATTTGGACATTCCAAACTCCTGATGCTTACACTCGAGTACCGTTCTTTTGTATCCGTATTTTAACAATTTATTTACGTGAGACAATTATCTGCCATGCCATGAATGAGAGCCAGTTGTCACTGAGAGGAATCCACTCCTAAAATTGTATTTGTTCTACCCACATGCTGGGTGCTAGCAAGCTGCTCTTCCCCTACATCTCAAGGTTAAAACTCGTTGCTGCTTCCATCACCGAAAATATTCTGAACAGTTTAATCTCGCTGCTTTTATTTGTTTATTACTCTACAGTCATTACAATCCCACAGGGACTTTTTAGATGTTAATAAAGAGTACTGCACATCACTTTTCCTGAAGCTTGTGTGGCACTATAAACATCATGCTGAGTTCAAGTTCCCCTTCCTGACCATATCCTTAAAAAATCCAGCATTTGCTAAGAGAATGGAAAGGATTTTTTTCCCCTTTTCTTTTTAACAAAAAGAAATAAAAGGAGGGGGAAAAAAGAAGTAACTTTAGCCTCACAATCTGCTAGCTACATAAAGCAGTAAATGTTCGGTTGAGGCAGGGAAAAACCAGAACTGCTAGAGACTGGTTGTTTCCTTTCGGAGGAAACAATAAATGTGTGCCCACTTGTATTTTAACAACATTACTACTGGGCCCCCTAATTACACAAATATACTTGGAATAAACTGCAGAAGAGAAGAGCTGAAAAAGAATCATTCAGCACAAATCTTTCTCCTCGGCTCAAAGAGAAACTTTTGGGTAACCACTCTTAAATCTTGGCCCAAATCAGGAGATGAAGATATTTCAGCACTATGTGATGAATCATTCGTCTCCCGAGACAGGTGAAAAGGAGAAGCAAATCACACATGTGGTGCAAAACTTCTCTCATTGGTGTGGACACAACTTTGACCTCTGAATCCAGCAGTTCCTGCAATCCAGGGCACGCACTGTAATCAAATTACCAGAATATTAGAGCCCATCTCCACGGAAATCTCTGACTGTTACGCACGGGGAATACAGAAACACCCCAAAGAATCCAGAACGATGTAGAAATCCCAGCAAACAGTGACTGTCACTTTGCTCATTAGTCCACAGCTGTGAGGTGGGAGCTGCTTCACTGAAAATACTGCAGAGGAGGGGGAGAAATCTCAGCCCCTGACAGTCTTCCCTCCCTGGGCTGGCAGCTGCAGTCCAGCAGTGACTGGTAGAGCTGGAGAAGAGTTTTCTGTTCTCCTGCTCCTTCAGAGCCGCTTTCACAACCCCCCACGCTCCTTTCTGTGCTATTTTTGCCAGCTGCACGCAACAGGACGTGAGCTGCGCCCCCTCCATTCATGCCAGACCCACGCGAGGACGCCAGGGCGTATTTCAACAGCTGAGCTTTCTACCCCAGAACCGCAGTTGCAAAATTGCGTTTGAAGACACACGAAAACCAAAACAAAACAGAAAATGCTGTTGTTAGGGGCTGACTCAGGAGGCCTGAATGGCCCAGCCCTAGCGAGAGGCTCAGTGTCAGGAATCCAGCAGGGCTATGGTATGCAGGGCTAGGTGCTGCTGATGTCACTGATGGGCTTATCTTGTACCAAAAGAAAATTCCTCTCGTATAATAGGGATCGTGGGTGGGAATTAAACTGCAAATAAATCCTTGCCTCACCTTCAGATGCCGTTATGCCCGGGGCATGGGCCACCAACGTTCAAAGTGTAAAGGGGACAGACACGTGCACATGCTCCATGCATGAATATAGACGTGTTTCTCTTCCTGAGAACATTCCTCAAACAACAGCTTAAACTCGCTCTAACACACTAATGTTTTACATCTGCAAACAGGAATATATGCAGATGCCAGCAACTCACGGGTCTTTATTATTCACAGCTCTCAGGGCTGCAGAGAGTTAATAAAGGAATAAACAGCCACTATTTCTCAATGAAATAAATGCGTTGCACGGCAAATATTCCTAGAAAGCAGCAAGCTTGTGTGCATCAGCTATGAGTCCTATCGCAGGCTAAAGGACAGCGAGAGGATGGGTGGTGCTGGCATGGGGGTCATTCCAGGCGGTGACCGCCTCTCCAGGTCCTGTGTCCCAAGCTCAGAGCCCCACCTGAGCGCGGCTCTCTTGGCAGCACAGAGGAAACATGATGATCTCCAAGAAAAATGTGAACTAGGTCACCAAGTCACGCTTGCGTGAGGAAGGGCACTCCGCAGTGTGTCTGTAAGCAGTAACTGAAGTTTCCAATGGTTATTTTCCAAAATATCCCTCCAAATACCTCATTTCTGTGTAATAATGGGGAGATTGGACCTCAATACCGCTGGACCTCCCACGTGCAGAACACCTGAGAAAGAGGCAGCGGCTGTAACAGCTGGGGTGTGAGGAGAGCGCTGCTCTGGCAGGGATTTCCCCTCTGGGGCAGCAGGACCTTTCCCCTCCATAGTTTGTTGTCCCCTAATCTCCCAGCCCCTGCCTGGCCCAGAGCTGCAGATGTTTTTTAGTGCACAGGGAATCTCCAAGGGCCCAGCTGGTTGTGGTCTTGGGGCACAGCTCAGCGCGTACATTCCAAGCTGAGATGCTGCTGATCACAATCGAAGGCTGAGATCCTTATCTGATGGCCTCGTGCCTGATACCGGCTGCTTGTTTTGTAATGTCCCACAAACAGCTCTCTCAACAACACCAGAACCTGGGATTTCAGCCGAGAAATCCAGCACGGGTTCAAACCTGGGAAACTGGTTTTTAATTATTTTCTTTTTATCCCAGTAAACCACAAGAAAGGCTGGATTCCCTGCGACTCCTGCCATGCTCTTCCCAGGGAGCCCGTGCAGGTGTAGGCCCACACTCCGGCAGTGTTTGGGGGCACGCTGGAATTGTTGTGGCAATACAATATTAAAGGGGCATTAATCAGATTTATGCCATTTATTTGGGCAGCTGTTCCGTAGATGAAAGGAAGTCTGATGCAAATGAAATGAATAAGCCTTAAGAGGCCGATGTCCAGTCACTTCTCCACTCGTGTCCCTCAGCGCAGCCGGTGCAGAAACGGGCACATTCCTTTGGCAAAAAGGAGGCATTTGAAGATTCCATCAGCTGAGCTTTCTCTTTCAAGTGTTGCCAGTAGATGCACAATATATACATGTGCTTTTAAAAGACTTTTATTTTGAACTCAAGATGTGAATCTATGGCATTAAGAAAAGCAGAACAATCCTTTATTTAGCTGCACCTGCACCTTAATGCCTAATGAGTTTAGTCTGATGGAATCCAGACCTCAGGAAGGATTATAAATTCTCATTTGATTTCATTTACTTCCAAAATACCTTAAACCAGCTGTACCAGTCCAGAATCCAGTCCTTCTTTCTCTATCAGTTTTGCAAGTGTTGAATCTTTTGCTGCCTTAAATAACTTTATGCTGTTTAATGGTGCAGCAATGGTAATAAGAAATAGAGAGCAGCTTGAAAAAAAAATCATGTAGTAGAAGGTAATTAGCATATAAGATTGTGAGCACAACTTTCATGAAGTTCTTTCTACCCTGAAAGGAAGATTTGGAACTCGCTCTCCAGGCATCAGAGGCACCTTTAGCCGTTTCTGTGTGTTTTATATAAACACATCAGAGATTCTCAGGCAGTGACCTTCCCAAAATTACTGACTCAGGCTGTTTATTATGAACAGTATCTAATTTATCAAACACATTTAAAGACTTAGTACTTTGCCCAGTGTAGGTACTGGAATGCAAGGGCAAAATTTAATCCTGTTGCACCTCTGCATGATGAAATCATTGCATTGAACAGTTAGTGTAACATGATTTGGTTGTAATTTGCATGTTCTCTCACATACCAATTGCAGACTGAGGTGCCTGTGCAAGTCTCCCACCTTCCTGCAGAGATGCTCAGTCCTTCCCTTGTGGTTTTTTTCCTCCCCATCTTAGGTTTGCCTGAAGCAGTCCCTCACACTGCCTCTTATCCCCGCTGCTGAACACACTTTATTTCTGACCGGATCTGTCTCTCCTTCCCTGGGCCTGGGGATGCTTCCATTTGCTCCGTGCTGTGTGTACGAGCAGTCAGGGCAGGCTGCTGGTTTTTGCATCAGTGGTTTTTCGAGACCTGCTCAGTCTCAGAGCAGGTTGCAGGAAGCACCTTGGGCCCCATTTGTCGAGCGGCTGGACTGGGGGATTATTTTTCTCAACAAACCTTATTGCCACTTAACTTTTCCCCCTCTTTGTGCTCTGCAACTTCTTCCCCCTCAAGACACCCATCACCCTGCTTTCCCCTCCTCCAGACCTGCCCTCTTCTGTGCTGTGGCTGCCACCTCAGCCTGATCCTCATCATGATTCCTCCCCAGACTGCCACTATCTCCGTGACCCTTGGATGCACTAGCAAAATGTGTGACTTGGAATTCACACCTCACGCTGGCATGGCTTCCCTGGGAAGCTGGTTTCGCCAGACACAGTTCCTGATCCCACAGCACCAGGGAAGCAGCCCTGCTGGCCCCTGAACTACAAAGAGCCAGTGAGCATGGCAATGTAGCCGTCGTCTCTGCTCAAAGGGGAAAAAGGAAAATGTACTCCTGCATATTCAAATACCTCCCACAGCTGCGTCCAGAGGGTTTAGGGGATGTGTTAGACAGCAGTGTGCCTCTGCTCTCAGGCTGTGTTATTCCATGCTGTGCAGACAGAGGAAAGAAAGCAGGAGCAACGATGAGCTTCTGCCTGTCTTTTTGCTCAGTTTGACTGCAGGGACAATTCTGGAATGGGTGTAGAGCTGAGGGTGCCTTTGGGGGGCTGTGCAGCTGCCCCTGCCTGCCCTGTGCACCCACAGGGAGCTGTGGGAGCTCCTGGCTTGGAGCTGCTGCCCAGGCGCCTCCCATCCTTTGGGCACACAGAGAGACACAACAGCCTCACTTATCCTGCTCTCAGTGCCAGAACGAGATCTTGAGACACCTGGGATGGCCACAACTCTGGCTGGTCGGGAGGACACAGGAGGAGCCATGATTTGGGCATCAGTCCCCAGCTTGCCTCTCTGGAAAAAAGCCACCCACAAGGTTTTGGGAATGGGGGAGCTGCTGGGGCAAATCCCCAGGGTGGCTCTGTCCTGGATTCCCCCTTCAGGGTGAAAGGGAGAAACAAGATTTGGAAGCCTGGTGAGGGAGGCCCTGCAGGAGATTTCCGTGTAGTGGATTCCTGGAGGATGAAGGTAGACATAGAGGGAGTCTGTCAAAAGGAACAACTTCGTGAACTCCCATTGATTTCTTTCACCCTGCCGTTCTCCATTCCCTCACACCACTCAAATCCCACAGCAATCCTCAGTGCGTTGCAGCAGCTGCAGATGGATTGCAGCTCCATGTGCTGCCGTGTTCCACGTGACAGGGCTGTGAATAAGGTATTCTGGAGAAACACAGCTCTTCCCTGCTTATTTAACTTTGCTTTCCCCAGATACACACCCAGACACAGCAAACAGCACCAGGAGTCACACCACCGTCGGTCTGTTTACTATTAGGAGAGTTTGGTGTTCGCAGAGCAGTCCCACGTGTAAATTTTTCACAATACCTTTCATCTCGTCTGGCTCTGCTTTCAGCAGAGAAACCACAGCGTAAGCGGGTACCCATCAGGGCACACTCGGGAAAGAAAATGGATTACCTGTGCATAACCTGCACAGATACTTCATGCATGTTCTTTAAGAAGAAACGGTTTTACCATCCAACATTGCCTGAAAGTGTCTGCAGAGAAATCCTGGCAGGGAATGTCCCGGAATTCAGGAGGCAGCATGCACGGTTCTCTGTGTCCTTTCCTTCCCAATGGCTGCGTTTCCCCCTTTGCCATCTGCCACACGTAGGAATTTTAACTTGAAAGGCTCCTGGGTGACACATGGGGCGAGAGGATGTGGTGACCCACAGCATCCTCTGGTCCCCACAGCACATTCCGTGGTGGCACGTGGCTCCCAGGAGAGCAGGTGGCTCCCGTTCCACACTTCCAATCCCTGCCTGACAGGGGTACAACGCTGACCCCAGCACTTGGAGAACACCAGGAAGGGAGAAACACCAATTTAAGAACACCAGGAAGGGAGAAGCACCAATTCCTGCCCTGAGCAGCCCTCGCTAGCTGAGGTTTGACTTGGTCAGGAGGAACTTGCTGCTGCTTCGGAGATAATTAAACCCATCTTCCCTCGCCCGGCCGTGTGCACACGCACAATGACACCATTGTTCGGAGTCATGCAACACATATGCTGACATTAAAGTGTTTAATCTTGTAGTACAGTATTCCATTATTTTTTGGACATCTGTACATGATAGAAAGGCTTCCTATTAAGGGATTTGTTGACAAAGGAATGGCTAATGCTGATACATGTGTGGACTGAAAGGATCTTTCCAAGTTGTGTTCTGCAGTCGGGAGGCTGCTGCTTCCCAGGCCCGAAGCCTGGCACAGATGTGATATGCACTGTTGCTATTACCACTTCTCAATTTATAACAAGGAGTCAGTGTTTAGAAGAATTTTGGAAGCTCCCTGCTGGGTTTGTGGCTAGGTGGTCTTGCTGGCAACACCACCTCCATGCTGAAAGCTGAAAAAATGAAGTGATGGCTAAAGGGAGAATATTAACTCCAGAGAGGTTCTTTTCCCCCCTTTCGAAGCAAAAATGCTTACCCCAGATCACTTTGCAGAGCGAGCACTGAAGAATTTCCAACGTCTGGGGTTGGGGATCAGGATTTATGGAGCCTGGTTTTCATCTTATTTGAAATCAGTCCTGCTCTCCACCCATGGATGGGGCAGGACTTTGCCCTGGCACACACTGAATTCACCACGCACGGAACAGTTTATCACCTTCTCCTCCCTCTGCCTGGCTGTAAAACGGGTCCATGAGCAGGGAGCAGCTGGGGGCAGGTCCATCCTGCTGAGCCCAGCCCCTTCTGCAAAGGGCACATGGGGACAAGGCATTGGGACAGGGCTTGGGCAGAGGAGCCCAGAGCCCCCCAAATGTCTGGGGGTGCTGAGCCTGGGGCTCAAGGGCAGGCTGTGTTTTTGGAAGTGGCAGGATGGCAGCAATCCCCGGCGATGGGATGCATTCATGAGTTATGGAAGAGCCACAGGCTATTTTTCTGGTAAGCTTATCTCACAGACCAGAATCTGGGCTGTATTTGTTTTTCCTTAGGTTTCTCCAAAAACCTGCAGGGTCTTCTAGATGACTTGGAGAGCTGCAACCATTCCATGTAAAGGGCCCTCCAAATACTGTTTGTATCACTCTTTAAAAAAAAAAAATTCCCATCACACACCCCAGGACATTTGCTCTACTCCATTTATAGAACTCCCAATTTATATTCTTCAGCTATTTCTTCAAATATTTCTGTAACTGCTGCTTTAGCCGCCTAATGTCAGCGTGTAAATCACGCAGCCGAGAGAATGAAACAAATGAAAACCAATCACAGAACTTTGCATTCCCAAATCCTTGCCACTATAAATTTCCTGCCGCTGCCCCTGCAACTCTTGCTGTCAGGCACAATGAGGAGGGAAACGTGTGCCTTCACAGGCTGTGGCCTGGCATGACATTATTGCAATAATCTTTATTATAGTCCCCCTTTTCCTGGGGAAAATATAGGGACTGACCTCGCATTTCTTGCTCGAGCAGGCACCCTGCTGAGCCCAGTAGGCTCTTTCAGCTGCAGAGACCGCTGGATCCTTCCCCTAATTGGTTTCCTCCCTCTTCAACCTCAGCAGCATAAGGAGAAAAGGCCTATATTTCATAAGTGCCATAGTTTTATCCACCAATTTGGAGACAAAGAAGTGCAATTTATAGAGGGAACATTTAATGCCTGCTAATTAGAATCCCATCAAGAGGTCTTGGATTTGGCATCCCGAAAATTTACGGCACAGTTTCACAAGCACCACGAACCCCGAGCCCGTCGGGGTGGCCCTGGCCTCCCTCCCGCCGTGCTGGGAGGTCCCTGGTCCTCCTGCCACCGCTGCTCTCCGGCACTGTGGGCAGCTGGGAGAGGACAGGATCCACCCGGCAGCTCATCTGGGGAAAGGAAAATTTATTTTCCAGCTGAATACGCTTCCCAAGGGAGACAGGAGGGCGAGGCAGGAGATAGGAGTGGACAGCAAGGGACACAGGAAGGGCTGGTGGGCCCCAGGTGGAGCTGGTCCCAGGGCAGCTGGTGTCTGGGAATCTTGTGCTCTGCACTGAAGTGATGCAACAGAGTTTCTGAAGCTTTGGCTTCCATCCCAGGGGGTGGCGGCGGAGGGAAATAAAGGTAAATTTTCGCGGAAAATTCAAAGTAAGGCTTTGCGCTGCTGGGTGCAAACGCGAAGTCAGAGTTTAGTTTGCTCTCTCGTGGAAACTGTGAGGCTGAGATCAATCCACGGGGTCTCGGGACACCCAGGCAGCCCTCGGCCACCTCTGAAGAAGCAGTGCCCGTTTTCTGTAGCTCTGCAGCTGTTGGAGGGAAAGCAGACAAAGACTTTCCTGCCCTCTAAACTCACCGCACAGGTAACTCTGGAAACCTGTTGGATCTTAATGCCAGAGCAGGGCAGATTTTTTTTGGCATCCAAACCTCTGAGGGGTTTATCAGGCAACTGCAGCAGCCTGGCTGAGAGGCTGAGGCTGAGGCGAGGGGGTGTTGTCTTTTGGAATCTATTTTCCTTTGACTTATCTTTCAGTCTCAGGAATTCAGGACCTTTAATCTATTCGAGATTAAAGTCCTTTACAAATCCCTCCTGGCCTTTTTTGGGAGCGAAGAAGTTACAGACACCCTACTGCACATTCCTTCTGGTGCCTTTTTCCATTGTAAATGAGGAACAAGTAGCTCTAATTGTTGTAAGCACTACAATAAATGAGACAACTGCTCTTAAAGTGCCTCATAAAAACAATTAACATATTATCAGGTGAAAGCGTGAACAAGAAAATTTAAGTTTTTACTTGTTTATATTCTTAAATGCATGGCCCAAATGTGCCAGGGAGGAAGAGGTATGGAATTACCAAAGCTTTCCCAGTTTGGCAACCTTTGCACAGAATTTATGCATCTGATGTTGACTTTCTTTCTGAAAAAGATTTTTTTTGCAGCTTCAGAAAACAAGAGCGTAAAAATACCTAAGCAGGTCGACTGGCCTCCCATGAAATCCATTGAAATCAGTGAAAATATTTCTGACTTCCCTGGAGTTTAGTTTGAAAGTGAGAAAACCTTAAACTGGATCAGTTTAAGTTTTCCCAGCTTTACGCTGATGTGTCGTTTGCTTCGGAAGTTTGGGCACCTGGGGTGCCAAATCAGGACCACGAGGTTTTCTGTGCATTATTTTTTTAGGACCGGCGTCAACTGTATCACTGCAAGTTCTAAACATCAACAGCAACAGGTTTTTATCGCTGTACCCTCATGTTTTCATGTTCTGTATCTTTAGCACATGTCAGAACAAGCACCCAGCATTTGTTGCCATTTTATCTCCAGCTTTCCCATATTTTTGGATCTGATACCTGGCTACTTCACACCTGAGCACCCGAATCCATCCTGTTTGCTTTTAACCATCCCTGACATTGCACAACCCGTGTCCTGCCCCCTCTTGCATCACCACCAGGCCACAACAGAGGCTCGGAGAGACAAAGGACTTCAGCGAGCTGTGCTGCGAGCTCTCTCTGGATCAGATAGTGCAGCGCTCAGATAGGCAGGGCCAGACTTTCAAAGGTTCTGATCTGACTCGCATATTTGTGACAGGTGTGGCCAAGTTGCTGATAACCACCAGCCTGAGATGTTCCTTGTTTTGGCTGCATCACCTTAATTGTCCCCCGCGGTTTTTTTTTTTTGGTGTCTTGTTTTCCTCAGGCATCTGATGTCCTCCTCCATCCCACGGCTCGCAACTCCCAAGGTCTCCACCTTTCCCTTCCCAAAGGGCCATGCCAGAGGGAGTGTCTGATGATCCTCAGCCACGCTCACCATGCCAGGGGTTATTTTACACCAGCAAATGTTGTGTTAAATTAGGCCAGAATCTGTCTGCAGTGGTTGTGCCTCCAAAATGCAACAATGCTCCTAAAAACGAGGAGAGGCTCGTGTTTACACATCCGTCACCTGTGAGTGACTCTGGGTTGTTTTTCCAGGAGAGGAAATCCACGGTTTTCCCACAGTGAAGGCACACAGTCTGCTTCATAGCAGAATTCTTTTTCAAGGGTGTTCTTCCTTTTCCTATTTTACAACCTTTGATTGCACATCCAGAGCTTTGGCTTCCTCTCCGAGCAGCGGCTGCCTTGCCAAGGCGTTTGAATTGTGAGCTGGAATTTCCAGCGTTTGGAATTAGCATCTGGGCCGAAACCATTCACCAAAGCCTTTGGGTAGTAGATTTGTGAGAACTCTGAGCCTGGGACGAACATGAGTTAAAATTCTGTGGGCAGAAGGGCTGTGAAGCATATTCAGCAAATATTCAAAATGCTTGCTGTCTTTTAAGGGAGCATTTAACATTAATTTAACGTTAATGGCTGACAAACAGCTGAGATGAAGTCCCCCAAGAATGACCAAAAGCTTCTTCTCATGGTCATGGTGTCAACAGGGATCACGGATTTTAGAAATCTCATGGAGAAACTGCAGTCACATCGAAGGAGCCGCAGCAATTCTCTCGGCTGTTGCAGCGAACAGTTAAAATACCATTATTCCCCCCTGCCTTTTCTTTTTTAAGACTCCCCCCACTCTCCCCCTTGCAGCTCCTCAGGTAATTAACTGGAAATGACCCAGTTGCAGCGCTGTCAAAGGTCTAACACCCATCAAACCCAGGAAACTCAGGCTCCTTGAATGCTCCCCTGCTTCCCCCGTGCTGCTGTGTTTAAGGTATTACAGGGCTCCACAAAAAAGTGCTGGATCAGATATACTGTACCACATGTTCCCAAACACCAGCACACAGCAGCATGACTTAGGGATAGGATTTCAGCCTTCATAATGAAGAGTCTTGCTTTTATGAGCTCGAGTCAGACCCTTAACGTTATTTTAACGTAGATTTTGGTGTTTAATTATGTAATAAGATTTACTGCAGTCATCTAACAGATGTTGATTCAGGGTCAGTGTTTCTCATAAATTAGTTCTGAAAGGATTTGTTACTTCTGGGTCAGCAGATAGGTCCAGAGTGCAAAGAAAAAGGGGAAAAACAATAAACACTGGGTTGAAGGGTTTCTTGGGATTCTTTCTTCAGTTACATATCCACATATTTTCATGATCTTAATGACTATAGCCACAGGAATGTTTGCTTTAACACTAAGGATGGCTCAGGCCAAAACCCTATATCCAAACATCTGCAAAGCATGGGAAAGTTCAAACTTTGGGGCTCTTTATTTTATGACCCTGGCCGTTAATTTTTCATACTAACACGACACAATTTTCCTAGGGCTCAGCAGTGGGAATTGCTGTGAACTTTAGCGGCACCCCGAAAAGTTTCATCTTCATGCGTTTGTTGCCAGACCTCGTGTGTAAAGTGCAGCTAAAGGCCAGTGTTGGTCGATGCGGTTGTCATCACGCATGTCCTGAAAAACTGCACCCACCTTCGTCTGGAAATTCAGCCTTCCCATGCCTTTGGAAGCGAATCGTATTTGTACACCCTACTGCTGACAGCTGCAACTAAACCCACACAGCATTATCTTCGTTCTTCTACAGTTGTGGTTAAAGGAGTCATTCCATATTAACGTGTTTCTTCGTTCCCTCTATGATTTAGGTGCAGACAAATTCCTTTAAAACTGAAATCACGCTCTTTATATCTTATTCTGTTAGGAGTATTTTGGAAGAAAGGGATTGAGGCGCGTTTAACAGTGTTGCTAGCACGTCCAGGGCAGCTGTAGCCTGCCAAGTCTTTTACAAACCCTGGTGAATATTCACAATATTCCCCCACATCAGGGTATGGGACACTGAATGATCTCCCTGAGTTTAGTTGGAGGTGCCACAGAGACTGCCCAACCTAGGAAACCATTTACTGAACTTAATCACCTTTGCCTTGGAAAGTTTCGAGGTTTCGTACCTAAAAAAGCTCCTCTAAGACGAATCCCAGCTATGAGTAAGAGCTCGGAAGCATTTCCCTGAGCAGCAATCACACAGTGGCAAACTGGACTCCTCACAGAAGGGATGTGAGAGGGGAGGAAGAGTCCATGGCCAACGGCTGAGCCTCGGCCAGCAAAGCAGCGCTGAAGCTGCTCCATGCTTGGACACAGCCCCGTTCCCAGGGCCTCCCCCGGCTCTGTCCCTGCCCCGGGAACACCTGGCCAGGGCTGATCTGCAGTTGTACCAGGCAGCGCTGGAGATTGAAACTGCGCTTTCCAGGCTCGAGCTTGGAACTCCTCTTTTCCAGGAGTAATTCCCTTTAAGTCAATGGATTTACACAATGGATTTGCTGCTGCCAGAAGCAAATCAGGCCTGTAGAAAGACACACATTCTTTGCCAAGGAAATCTCAGAGCTAACTACTTGAATTGTGCAGTCAAGCTGCAGAAAGGTCAAGTGGACAGACGACAGGACCGGGACGTATAGGAAGTCCCTGGTTCAAACCTCAGCTCTTAAAATGTCATGCGGTGTGACCTTGGGCGAGTCAGTTCATCCCCTCATACCTCCGTTTCCCCCTTTTCCTTTGTCTGACTTGTCTGTTTCGTTTGGAATTTGTTCCAAGAAGGGTGCCCTGCCTCATGTGTCGGGCCGGGGCACTGACACCTCGCCTCCCCCTCGCCGGAGGAGCGGCTTGAAGTCTTTGTTTCCTCCCAGCACCGACCCCCTGCTTCCGCAGCCACCAGCGGGGTTACACGAGAGCATCAGCTGTCCATCAGGGGACAGGCAGACCTGTCACCCCTGGGATAACACACACCCCAGTGCTGGCCTGCCAGGGTCTGGCACTGATTTCACAGCCAGGGTTGGGAGGTGGAGGAAGGTCCTCACTTTGAACATTTGCTTCATGGCCCCGATCACTACAGATCCTTTAAAATGAAAGCTTTGACCTTACAGAGAGGAGCCGTGAGCTTGTGATGAGTTCAGCTGGCACGAGAAGCCTCGAGGGCTGGAATTTGTGTCTCTAGTGTCTGGGTATTTGTGTGATTGTCAGAAGCAGAGCCAGGCCAAGAACCAGCACTCCTGAAAAGCCCCATCTGTTTGTCTCCGCTCCTTCCCAAGGCGGCTCGGCCCTTATCGGTGGCAAATGTCCAGAGTCACTTGTCGAGCACAAAGCTGCCAAAAATCATTAAAACACAATGGCCCCCTGTGCCAGCCAACTGTGAAACTGCTCCAAAGGGAGCCTGATAAACACCCGTCTGCCTACGATAGCCCAGATAGAGGCAGGTATTTCCTACGAGCTTTAATGAACTGAGCAGCCCGTGAGATGCTGCAATCAGATATTCCTGCCCTTTTCTGTTGTGGCAACTCGCGAGCATGTTTGCTGCCGAGGGGAAGGGGAACAAAGCGGGTGGCTAATGGGCTGTTTTTCTGTTTCAGTGGAGCATGACAGGGAGTTCCACCATCAGCGCTGCCACTACCGAGAGTTCAGGTTCGATCTGTCGCGGATCCCCGAGGGGGAGGCGGTGACGGCGGCCGAGTTCAGGATTTACAAGGATTACATCCGCGAGCGCTTCGACAACGAAACCTTCCAGATCAGCGTCTACCAGGTCCTGCAGGAGCACCCGGGCAGGTGAGTGGCCCCCAGGGAGACCCCGGTGAGAGCACAAGCACGGTTGTTCCTCCGGTGCCGTCAGGAGTGTCGGTGCCATGGGCAGCAGTGGCAGGTTTGACACCGGGGCTGTGCAGGGAACCCCAGGCGGTGCTGTCCCCGTGGTGACACGGGGAGAGGTGCCCTGTGAGCCTCCCCGTGCCCAGGGAGCACCCCCAGCGCCCCTGAGCACTCCAGCACTCGCTAGTGCAGGAAAAATATCATAAAACAGGAATATTTCAAGATTTCTGTAACTACTCCCCCCTTCCTCCTGCCTCTGATGGATCCTGAGGTGGCAAACCCGAATGCTTCCTTTGGAATTGTAGCTTAATTACTGGCCCTTGTTATCAAAGGCATTCGAGCTCCCTAATTAACAAAGACAGATGACACTGCGCTTTTTATATTGACTGATTGTTGTGCATGTGCAAAACTACAAGATGAGCCATTAAATCCCTTCCAAGCCATTATTAATGTATGCCAAGCTCCCTGACAAATCCTCCAGGGAACTTGAATAAGAACATATGTTCAATTTTCTCATCTGGTTTTAGTTCCAATTAATCAGCAATCCCAAACCACTTATCAAAGGCACTTAGTTTCATTTGCACACATTTCTTTCACATATCAAATCCTACCAAAAGTGAGATTGCGTTTATTTATGTGAAAAGTATTTACAGTCGCATTCTAGTCAGAAGTTATTCTTTAGGACTACTAAATATGGGCTAATAATACTACAGTCCTAATTTAAGTTTATGAAAAGAGAAACACTAGGGATTTCAAAAGTGAAAAGTCCAAAAGGGTAAGAAAGAAAAGTATAATCAGGACTCTGGCTTTATAGTTTTATAAGCGCTAATAAAAATGCAGAAAAAAATTGAAATATGTCAGGAAACCATGTCAACTTCTTTTAATGGTGAGAATTTCTACTGGCTTTGCTGGACGGTAAAAATGTTTAACCACTGGTGTGTTTTCTTCCACATCTGAAATTCTAATTTTACTGCTTAAAGCTCACAGTTCTCCTGGCGTTTCTAACGATGCAATTATTTGCAGTGTTTGGGGACTGTGCTGAAAGGAATCTATTTTTATCAAGCAGTGATAGGTCAAACTGTGCATTTTAACCAGGTCTTCCTTAAAGAAGAAGGCAACAAGCCAGGACTGTGCACAGGCCCATTAGATCTCCTGCTCACCATGAGCATTTCGGTTTATTCCCTCTTGTTCCAGAGGCAGCAGCCTCTCACTGACAGAGTCAGAGTGAGATCTGATACCTGAATTTCACAGTGGCGCATCCACGGGTTTGTTACAACTTTGTTTAGGGAGGATGGCAGGGTACAACTGGGGATAGTGGTGTGTGGAGCAGCAAATGTGCCTGCAAATTGTCTCCTCCACTAATTCCTATTCCTAAAGGGAAAGAAATGCATGCAAAGGGCACGCATCCACACGAACCACTGTCTGGAAGAGGTGAGGAATCTTGCTAATTATACAGATGTTCCAGCCACAAGATGAGATGCAATTTTACTGCATCATATTCACCACAGGAACTCTATTTTTAATGAGTGTTCATGTGTATTCCCCTTTTGCATACATTTTGGCACAGGCTATGGCGAGTTTTGAAAAAAAAAATATTCCTGTTGGTTTGGATTGACCAAAGGTAAAAATATTGTTGCTACCATTTGTAAAAATATTTGCTCTTTTCCTGCATTTTTCCACTGACATTTTCCACCCGGCTCTGTCACAGCCCAGTCATCCAAGTCAGTGTGTCATTGGGCGAGTGGAGAAAGAAAACAAACTCTCTCCAGTGCTGATCAAAAAACGCCCGTTCACTTTGATGCCTCCTTGGCTGTTTGTCTCATCCTGAGCTGCTGGAAAGTCGGCCCCGTCTGACGTTGTTAGCAACAAGAGCAAAACAAAGCCAAACGCTCCCCCCCACGCAGGCAGGGAAGCCTCTGCTGCTGCCTTTGCCTTTCCTGCTCCCAGTGCGCTCCTGCGCTGCGGGATTTGCCTTTGGAGACCCGAAAGGCGAGGGATTCTCCAGGCTGGGGCTGCTCCTGTGCAGTGCCTGAGGCACAGCAGCTCCTGCCAGGCTCCTCAGCAGCATCTCCCCCGCAGCAGGGAGCAGAACAACTTCCAGAGGGACAGAGCAGCACAGGGTGAGCGGAGAGCCCAGGCTGGGGAGCTTTTCCTCTGTGAGGAGGCCAGGGGAGGTGCTGAAGGGAGGATTTTCAGTTCAAGCACCAGTTTGGAGGGTGTGATGGTGCCCTCACGCAGAGCAGAGGTATGAGCAGCTCAGCAGTTAATGACTGCACGAGTCCAGACAGGCTGGAGGCATCTAACCAGCCACATCTCTCATCCGCACTTCGCTGTCAGTGAAAAATACAGGCTTAGGTGTTTCCAGAGCACCCCCAGCAGACTATTCCCAAAATCCTGCCCCACAACAGCACAGATCTTTGCAGGGTAGAAGCTTTCCCCCATCCACCTGCCTGGCAGCAGAAATGAGAGCCCAGCCCTGTCCTTCACAGCAGATGAGATGCCACGTGGACTTCCACTGCCAGAAATTAGATCTCTGTAGGACTGAAGAGATTATTACAGGTGTTTGCAGGAAATCAGGATAAATGATCAAATATCCTTCCTGACTTTTCCAAATCTTTCATTGCAAGGCAAGCTCTGCAACCTGGCAACATCTCCTTGATCAAAAGGCATGCACAGCATTCTTCAGGCACACAGCATCAGTTATTCACTTCGGGCAAACAAGTACATTCATGAACAAAAATGTCCCAAATATCCCAAACACTGAAGGCAGTCGATGTTTTGGCTGGTGTAACGTGTCTCAGAACTCTCGAGTGCATAGCTCAAAGTCCAGTGACTCACGTCCAACCTCTGTTTGGGCTGCGTGGCTCACTCACCCAGAAGCCTGGGAAGGTGTTTCACAGAGCCAGCGAGTGGCTTGAGAAGGGTGAGAGCAGCAGGACATCCAGTCCCTGGTTGTGGTGACAAACCCTGCTCCGTGGGAGCTGAAGGTGGCCACTGGGGACTCAGGTGTTGCTCAAGCCTCCTCCCTCCTGGGCAAGGAGGGAAAGAAAGCAGATCCCAGTGCTCAGTCAGGGCATCACCCTCCATTTATTAACCTGAAGCTGCAGAAAAAATGCAGATTGTAGAGCTGCCCTAAACCCCAGAGCTCTGTCCTGCTTTTCTGTCTGCACCTTTTGAAGCTGAAATGCCTCATCCCAGAGCTCCATCTCCTGTTTTGTTGGACCCAACACCTGTGTTGCAGAGTGAATCCCAACCCCTTTGAAGTCGATGGGAGTTTCCTTACTGGAGAGAATAAAGCCAGGTACTTGACCAGCCTTTGGTAATTGAAATGTAGTTGTTACATGTTCACTTTGTGGCCATTATGGATTTCACAGGCTTCAAAGGCAGTGATTTGAATGCTCATGTTACCAGCCCCACAGAAAAATCAGCTCTTGCACGATGCATTCCTGGGGTTGACTTGCAGCTGGAACGCTTTAGCTTGAGCTCCAAACTACACCACTGCTGCACCAGATCAAACCTGAGCCCTCTCTCCAGACCCCTTTCTGCCGTTCACTGGAGTCTGGTTCCGTGTTGTGGGTTGAAACATGTAATTCTAGTACCTCAGGAAGGCTCAGGCCCACCCAGCCTATAAAGCAGATGGGCCTTCTTTTTGGAGCTTTTTTAAGTGCCACTGGCACTGGTCTGGGGATGGTGCAGCACAGTTGGATTTTTGCCCCAGCACTATGAAAACATCTGCAAATACCGACAACAACTTGGATTATGATTTTTTGGTGACTTATCTGCGAGTCAGTTGATAATGACATTCATCTCTCAGCAAGCAGCAAGGGAAACTCCAGCCTGGAAATCCTGCAGCTCTCCAAGAGCAGAGCTGTATCTGATTTTCTCCTTCAGACCACTCCTAAGAGCCACTGCAGCCTGCAAAACCTCTGGCAAATCTTGAACCTAGCAAGGCCCAACCCTTCACAGGGACTCGAGGAGCTGCAGGAGGCATTTTGCACACCCCAGTGGGTTCTTGCTGGGGTAAAAAGCGCTGCACTAATGAACAGCCCTTCAGTGCTGAACAGAAACAGCTGCACAGAAAGTGTCAGAGATGTGGGTATAACCTCATTTCTCTCAGCACTGTTTTTACAAGAGGCTTCACACTCAGGAAACGTGTTCATCTCAGCAACGAACTCCCATTGCCACTTTTAATCGGCCTTTGACACCCAGATCTTACCCTTCTCCAACACTGTGTAGAAGCACACAAAGCAGAATTAAGAATCTGCTGAAATTTTGAAGTGAATTTAATTTTTCCGTGGATTCAACAGAGATTTTTATCAGTGGGGAGGGCTTTTATCAGTGGAGAGGGCTTTTATGAGTGGGGAGGGATTTTATCAGTGGGGAGGGAGAGGGAAGGATACGCAGGGGATCCCAGGCCCAGGGAAGGGAAGGTGTGGGAGGAGGGCTGCACCAGGTCTGTGTACAGAGGGTGTTGCAAACGTGCCAGGGGAGAGGCCCAGGGAGATCCTGGGGCCCTCGCAAAGTAGGAAAGTCTGAAAAATATTTTCCTAAGCTTGTCTTTGGACAGCTGCAGCTGACTTTAAGCAATGACACCAAGCAAACTGGAATCTGGACACGGCAGGTTTTTAATCCAAACAGATGTCTTCTAACCCCACGTCTCCTCTCACCCTCCCAGGATGCCCTTTTTGCCTTCTCCTCCCTCCACCTGCTCAAACCTGGACGTGAACAATCCCCTTCCCTCCATGCCAGCTCTGTCCTTGGGCTGCCTGTTGGAAAACTTGCACCGTGCCTGTGACCCAAACAGCCCTTCCAGGGTTAGAAAATAAGAGGAGAGGAGAGGAGAGGAGAGGAGAGGAGAGGAGCTGAGCCTATTGTGGTGCCAGGAGGTGGACTGTGTTGCTGCCAAAGAGNGGAGAGGAGAGGAGAGGAGAGGAGAGGAGAGGAGAGTGCTCATTAGTGTTTCCTACCCCTTGTCAAGCAGCAGCTTGAAATAACAGGGCTGACAAGGGGGATGAGGACAGGGAGCGAGGGAAACAGACGGAAAAGCAGGGACTGTTTGGCAGGAGGACTGTCCTGAAACAGTGTAGGCCTTACAACATTGTAGTCTATAAATACACAGTTTTATCTCCTGTTCTCCTGCTACTGCAGAATTTCTCCCTCTCACATTTTCACCGAGTGTTCCTCTCTCTTGTCCACATTCTCCTCGTGCCCCAGCTCATCAAGGCAGGTGATCAGGGCGTGCTGCACTTCTCATTCTTGGATATGTTTCTGGTGTTTTGGCTTTAAACCAAACTGCGTCCCAGAGACTGAAAAAGTGCCCCAGAAAAAGGCAAAGAAGCCACACAGACACTATTTTCATGAAGCTTTATGGTTGTTAATCCTTTCTTTTATCTTAGAATTGCCGTGCTGCAACATGGTAACACTCTGCCTTGCAATTTCCTTTCAGGATCCTCTTCCCTGCATTTTCTGTCCTTGCGTTCTCTTATTTCTGTGCTCATCCCCACAATCCTCACTTCTTCCAGCCCTTTTCTCTTCCGCTAAATATTTGTGATCCCTTTCCTTAGCACCATCAGCCCTTTGGCAGTTCAGCCCTTCCACCTCCATGACTCCAGCTGCTTCCCAGACACGATCTCACAGGAATCCTGCCCACCACCCTCGCGCTGCAGTATTTGTTACTCACCCCTGGGTCCAGAAAACATCTCCCTAAGGAAGTTGCACAGACCACACAGCAGCTACATGACCTGTAGACAAATTTTTGGGAGTGCTTTCTACCGGGAGGTGACTCTCCTGTGTGGCATCCACTGCCAAAGACACCAGCAGGCAAATGCCAACCTCCTGTCCTCATCTCGGGCTCCACTGAGAGCCTGATGCTCGAGAAAATCGAGCAGAGAGCCCCAAATTTTATCATTGCTAAAAGCTCCGACACTCCTGCTGACGTCAGTTCTCTGAACGCTGAGCCATTTTGATGTGGTCTCAACAAAACATACTTGTGGTCTGGATGCAGACTTTGTAATTTATGTAACTCTAATCTAGACATTAACGTTTCCATGTTCCAGCTTAATTTCTCTGTACAAGGAGGGATCATGTGCCCTTCCTATCTCTTGCTCTGGCAAAAGGCTCGGTACAGTTTCTTGCATGTACTGGGGTTCTAAAATGAAGGGGCTGAACGCAGGGCCGGGGAACTGAGGGGCTTTTTTCCCTCCTTGCTGCAGAGCCATCATTCACATCACTCTGCGAGTACACGGTTGGCAGGTGAGGCGCAGGAGTGAGATGTGCACAGGAAACCTTTTCTCTTCGTGCTCAGGTCTTTATCTCGCAGCTCAAACCCAAACCAGCGCTGTCCTCTGTGAGGAGTCATTAGATGGGAGCCCTCAGAGCAAAGGTTGTTTAAGTCTCAGCAGAATAACATTTCTTTGCTGTGTTTACTGTGTCTCGTCCAACAAGAATATCTTGAGGGCTGGCTGTCTATTAGCCGGTGATTTAATGCTGTTTGCCCTGTCTTTGGAGAGCAGGACATTCCACTTGAAGGAGGTTGTTCTTTCTGGAAAGAACAAGAGGGGTTTTTTTGTTGGGACAGGAGCCTGAGATGGTTCTCAGGAGCCTCCGCTTGCAGCACCAGGGTGGTTTTGCATCCCATCCCCGGCCAGGGCGGAAAGCGCTATCCCAGGAGTGCTCGAGCTCCTCCAAAGAGCATCTGACACGGGGCTTTTTGGGAGTCCAAATGTTCCAAGTGTGTGTGGGAAGGACATTTGCCTTCCCTGGGTGCCTTTGATCTCTCTCACTTCGGGCTTCCCCTCCAGGCCTATTGTTTGCACATTGCTGTAACTACAGGAAAACAAATGCATTATACAATTTCCCAGCCTGACTCACCCTGGTACTCGATGCCTCATGTTGTCTGGTTACCTCGATTGCATCATGTCAGCATGGGAAGCTTAAAGGCTGGTTTTTCTGAGTAATAATACTGCAGCTGAGCAGTAGCTAAAACCAAAAATATTATCATTATTGCGGCTATCATCGACCTGCAAACTACAAGGGGGGGGAAAAACCAAGCGAGCCAAGTCCTTGTTAACTCAACCTCGTGTGAATCATGAGTTCCAGTCAGGGGCCATGCTTAAATAATGTAGGATGTGAATATAAAAACCCTTTACTCCTGGAAACTTGGCCTCAGCCACTGGAACGAGCCAATCCATGCAACTCCCTCGTCCCTGGCTCCTCTGGGATGTGTTGGGTTCAGTGTGTTGTAAGCAGGGAAGGGCGGGAGGGGTCCTGAGCTGTGGGAACAGGGTAGGGATGAAACCCTGGGAAATTTGTCCCCTGGTGAGAGTTCAAGCATCTTCCATTCCTGTGACTAATGTGAGAGGGGTCATCCGTCCTGTTGAACTTCATTTTCCTGGGAGAGCTCAGCAAAGCTGTCTGAGCTCCCCACACCTGGATGGAGCATCACTGCACCACAGCCCCTTCCTGACCACCCACTCTGGCTCCCAAACACCCACTGAAATCCTCCCCCAGGACCCTCTCTGCCTGAGCAAGGCAGTGTTGCAGCAAGCTCGGTTCTCTAGGGCTGCTTCTTCCACAAAGCAGAACTTTGCTCAAGAGCGAGCGCTAATTGCACCCTCAGCAGCGTCAGCTGGATCTGTAAATTCACCCACGGGGTGTCCAAACCTCTCCTGCTTTGGGGAGGGAACACAGAATCCTCCTCTCGCACACCCTGGGCCGTGTGCTCACGTGCTCTGAGGAGCTCACTGCAGAAATGCAATTCCATGCGAGCCAGCACTGACTCAGAGGCAGTGACATCCACCACCATCATCTCTTACAAGCTCTGGCCCACAAGGGTTGAAAGAAAACTAAACAGTAAAAGCATTGCAAAAACCCCTCCATTCCCCTCCAAAAGCTTCTCATTTCTTGGTATCTCACAGGGAAAAAGAATCACTAAGAGCTGCGAGTCAAAAACCTTCATGCCAACAGCTCTCCTCAGATTCAGCTCTGATCCCCTGAAGTTTCGTGCAAACAGGAGGCACGGTCTAAACCAAGCTGAATATATTTATTTGCCCTCACAAATCCATAGTGACAAAATTCATCAGGCCTTTTTTAAAGCTTTGGGGATGTGATTAAAGGGTTTTTTGAGGATAGCTCTTCATTCAAAAGGATATAATTACACTTGAACAAGTTACCGTGTTTGTTCACTGTAGGTACAAAAGAAGCTCTTACAGGACTTGCCTAGACACTTCCACCATGTGCCTTTGTTCTTCTTTTAAAGTCATTTTTTAAACAGGAACTGCACCACTATCCATTTTTTTAAAATCTAGATTTTGTATCTTTCTTTTCTGATAAGATTCCTTCCTTTGCAGAACCCGTGTTTTCTCAAATTTTAATTTTTCAGAAATTTGTCAGGAAAAAAACTTGTAAATCTGAAATAATTTCACCCTTTTCAAAAGGACAGGATCCTCTCTATTTGGGATCTTTTTCATTTTCTGATATTACTTCTTCAGCTAGAGTAACCCAGCAGTGGCCTTTCAAAAAAAAACCCCAGGCAATGAATTGAAAAAAGATTGTAACCCACAGAAGTGCAGACCTGTGACTGTGCAGAGGGTTATTGCCTCAATCAGATGAGCAAATTAAAAAAAAAAAAACAACAACAAACTATTACATATGTTAATATATGCACACCAGTGTTCCAGCTGGCTTGCACCAACGCTACAATTAGGCATAAAAGTCAGCAAATGATGTGTGGAAAGGCTAATGAGCAGCATTGTCTGCCCAATTGCCAGGTTTGCATAGGCAAACAGTAATTCTGCAGAGAGAAGAGAGAGAGGAGAGAGAGAGGAGAGGAGAGGAGAGGAGAGGAGAGAAGNGAAGAGAAGAGAAGAGAAGAGAAGAGAAGAGAAGAGAAGAGAAGAGAAGAGAAGAGAAGAGAAGAGAAGAGAAGAGGAGCTTCCTCTGAGGGTGATTGGAGGGGAGAACACACCAGCCCAGTTCCGTCCATTGCTGAAATCTTGAAATCTTGAAATCCCGAAATCCTGAAATCCCGACCCTTTGCACTGCCTAAAGGACGGCTGTAGGTGCTGTGGAAATCCTGCCTAACTGGGAATTCTGTTTCTTTGTTTCAGGGACTCAGATCTGTTCCTGCTGGACTCCAGAACGATCTGGGCTGCAGAGGAAGGGTGGCTGGTGTTCGACATCACCGCCACCAGCAACCACTGGGTGGTGAACCCCCAGCACAACCTCGGCCTGCAGCTCTCCGTGGAAGGAATCGATGGTGAGTGTCACACACAGCAGCAGCCAGGGAGTCTCTGTCTCAGGGACAGCATTCCCAGCCTGGGAAGCTCTAAGCATCCAGCACTCTTTCCTTTGAATGGGGTTTCTTAAGCACATTTTCCCTGGTTTTCCTAAGAAAACAGCCCGTAGACATAAGGATGTGCTCTGGCTGTAGCAGAGGGGTGAACTGCCTGCAGTCCTTCCAGTATCAGCTGCTCGCTGATCTGCAGGTGAGACAATCCAGCCGAGGAAAGAGGAATAATCTTTGCTATGTGCAAAAAGACACAGCTGAGCGATGCAGGGGGCTGCTGTCCATTGGCATAAAATTCCTTCCCAATTCAGAAAGCTGCTAAGAACAGTTTGAATTTACCTTTGTGTCAGTAAAAGTGGTTGGTAAAGTCATACCCGGTCTGCAGCGCATGGTGCAAATCTGTGAGGTTTGGGAATGGCTGGGAAGAGCTGGCTCTGAAACACCTCCAGAAAGGAATCAGGCTGGGAGTTTTCTTAATCAGACCTTAGCTAAAAAGCCATGCTGCTTTGTCTCAAAATTAAGATTGGAGATTTGTACAAATATCCTGGATTTTCTGGGGTTCCCGGGAGCAGGGGCCATCTGGAACTACCTGGCCACCCCACAGGAGTGGTTTAAGGAAAAGCCACCTGGAATCTACTGTAAATATTCGGAATGTAGTTGTCTGAGGACATGCTTTCATTCTCCAGGTATGCATCTGTGGTCTCACTTGCTCTTGGTTTTTCCAGTGCAACACTTGCAGATTTCCAGAAAAGCAGCATTTTGCATACAGACTCTGCAAAGCAGTTTTGGAACAGGCAACCCGGAGAGGGTCATTTACATGAAATTTTTTTAACTCCTGAGAGTTAAATACAGAGAGGGACTGTTTTAACCTGCCCTTTCTGAGCCATCAATGAATGCAGAAACCCAAATACAAAGAAGCAGCTCCACCATGGAAGTTACTAATTCCCACCCCAAAATCAGGCACCTTTTGCCATCTTTGGACAAAGATTCAAATTCAACACACAACCTGACCTATCACAGACAGAGCTTTCAAAGGTACAAACAAACTCAGCTCGATTTCTCAGGAGCGCAGAAAGAAATCCTATTCCTAATTTTCCTTGAGTCAAACAGCAGATGAGAATGCACTTATCACAGGGAATTTCTCGTCTCACCCCTTTGCAAAGTAACTTTCTCCAAATGGATTAACAAAATACTTTGGTTAGCCTGTCATTAAAAGTTAGAAATCCAACTGCAGCATTTAAAAAGTAAATACAGAGATACAGGAACTGATTGTGTGCTTGTCTTCTGTAACCAATTTCCCTCACAGCAAAACCTTTGCACTCACATTTTTCCACCATACACATGAATTTTTCATTCTATTTGGAGTGACAAGTTTCATTTTGGATTAGACCAGCTGTGTGCACTAACAGCTGCTTTCACACCTGAACTTCGTGTGAAAATCGTATGCTGTAAACATGGCAGGATTTTAATGCAACACTATCCTCAAAGCTTCAAGTGAAGTAAAAAACCAAAATAAATCAACCCCCAAACCTTTCTTTGTATCTGCTGTGACATGATCTGGAATCATGAAGCAAATAGAGTCTGTTTAAAAAAAAAAATCATACAAGAGAAGTGAAGTGAGAGCCCTTTGCCTGCTCTCCCTGGCCAGGCTGAGTGGCAGCTGACTCCAGGAAAGTGTCAGCTGTCCTTTGGCACCTTTGATTTGTGGCTGACAAGGCCCAGCTCTGTCCCCAGCAAAAGGATCACAAATCCATTAACATAATTTGGGCTTAGCAGCAGCACTCAGTAGCTTGGGACAGAATAATCCTGGATGTCACCTCTGCATCTCACAGCAGCCCCCAGACATCCCTTGACAGCAACAGGGAGAAATATTAAATTTCCCACTGCCGCCCTCTCCTTGCCTTTTTTATAAATAATTTATTTAACTCTACAGAGAAACCAGTGAATTATCTTTCACCAAAAATCAAATTATTCTAAAGCTCAAGGTGAAGGACACGTGGATGAGAATCACCAGTTTTGTACAAACTTATCAGGTATGGTGGTGGCAAGATGCAGCAATGAGCAAAACATCTCTAAACATTCGTTTCTCTCAGCTAAGGGATATCTGGAGCTCTGTCAGCATTTCGTACGAGGCGTTTTTATTTTGAGCTAATAACCTTCCAGTGGGAATTTAGTGTTCCTATGGGCTGAGTTTTACGGCTCCTTTTATAGGATCGCTTCAAATTATAGGTTGGTGAACTTCAAGAAACCCCTCTAAAGAATGCAGGAAAAGTTAACGCTAAGCGGATTTGGGGCACAACAATTATATGCAGGACTGTTTTATGTAACTTTTACACCAGATATGAAACAAAGTTCGCTGAGCTGCGCTGAGCTGCTCTTCTCAGGAGCAGCTTTGGCCATTGAGTTGAGGTCCTGGGTGGGTCGATGCCATTCCAGGAGTGCCCTGGGCTGTGCCGGCCGCTGGCAGAGCTGCTGCAGCCCTCTCACGGCTCTGTCGTGCTTCCAGGGCAAAGCATCAACCCCAAGCTGGCGGGGCTCATCGGGAGGCACGGCCCCCAGAACAAGCAGCCCTTCACCGTCGCCTTCTTCAAAGCCACCGAGGTGCACCTGCGCAGCATCCGCTCCGCGGGCGGGAAGCAGCGCAGCCAGAACCGGTCCAAGACGCCAAAGAACCAGGAGGCTTTCCGGGTCTCCAACGTGGCAGGTACAGCACGGGTGGCTGGGTCCGCGTTTCTGGCTCTGGGGTGGCGTGGGAGCTCTTTCTGCCCCATTGTCTAACCAGAAAATCTCCTTTTCTCCCATACAAAATAAATTCTCTTTTTGAAACGGACGATCATTGCATTAAAGCGAGTGATCAGTGAGTCTGAACCCAAATGCTGCCCACTTTCAGGGTTTGTGGTTTCAAGCTGAGCCCCTAAATAGCGTAGTAGTCCCAAAATTCTTGCACAGGAGGGGAAAACTCATTCATTCTCAGGATAACCATGGGTATTCTTGGAGGGAAGCTGTGCTTCCTAATTTGGAAGAAAACTCCATCAGGCATTTGGAATTGAAATGTGGCTTAATTATGTGATACCGCAGAGGAACGGGCCCTTGGTGACGGTCCCAGCAGGCCTGGCTCTGCTGAGGCAGTGGCAAATTCCAGCGCTGAGGGAGCAGCTCCTCAGAGTAGAACAAGAGGCTGTGAGAGGCAGAAGGAAAAGGAAAACAGAGCTTGCAATCCTATTTTTATAGAATCATTAAGGTTGGAAAAGACCTCCAAGATCATCAAGTCCAACCTTTGACCAATTTTCACCTCGTCACCAGCCCAGAGCCACATCCAGTCCCTTGAACAGCTCCAGGGATGGAGACTCCAAACCTCCCTGGGCAGCTCCTTCCAATGCCAGGCCACCCTTTCCAATGAGAAATTCTTCCTGAGCCGTTCTTTCTACTTGGGTCTTCAGCTCAGGCTGCTTGCCGAGGATGGCCACAACTTCAAAACTGCACTAATTCTGCTTTTATGTGTAGGCAATAATCAGGGAGATCTGCATGTTGCTGTTAGGAGGTCAGAGGAAGCCCAGGGAAAAAAAAAAATATAAAAAAATTACTTTCCCAGGCTATTTTTTGGCTTTGCACAAAAAAGCCAGAAGGTCATTTCATAGATGTTGAACCCAGCCATTATTATATGACAAAACCAGCTAAAAATAAAGCTGTGAGTGCACCCGATGAGCAGCGACTGCTGAGGGTGCTGGGGCAGCCCAACCTCACGGCCACCATTGTCCCCTCACAGAGAACAGCAGCAGTGACCAGCGACAGGCCTGCAAGAAACACGAGCTCTACGTCAGCTTCAGGGACCTGGGCTGGCAGGTAAGGGCTGGCTGTGACAGAGGTCACATCATTTATCTGCAGCAGTGAGATTAAGTCACTAACTGGATTTTTTTATTCTAAATCCTGAGGGGAAAAATATTGTATACTGCCTTTAGCGTGTTGGAGTGCTTCTGCTAAATTGGGTGTACAAATATTTGGTGGGAGACTGGCTGGCAGCTCAACACTCAGGTCCTTTTGAGGAGCTGTGGCCCTGCAGCTCCCCTGGCAGCGCTGAAGGCACGCACAGCTCTGCGTTTTCGTCTTTTAGACCCGGTTAAAGACGTTTTCCTTTCTGAAAGCTTGAGTCTGCATTGTGCTGCTGAGTGAAGTGATCCTTGTGGACAGCCAGGAGGACACTGCTGAATGGATAAACAACTAAACCCAGATGTTCAGCTGCTCTGCGGGCACATTTGCAATGCTGGATGTGTGCCAGGAGGAGCAGGCACTTTGGAGGCCTGTAAGAGAGCTTTCGAAAGGCCAGGGGGCCAGATTTTCATTTTGCAGGCCACTGTAACTGTGCAGGGACGTATGAGTGGGTGGATTTATGTGCTTGGGTGGCTTTTTGTTCTGCTGCATTTCTGGCTTTCTGCACAATCTAATGGCTTGGATTTACCCAAGGACTGGATCATCGCTCCGGAGGGCTACGCTGCCTATTACTGTGAAGGAGAATGTGCTTTCCCCCTGAACTCCTACATGAACGCTACCAACCACGCCATTGTGCAGACACTGGTAGGTGCACCCCATCTCCTGACACCCGGCAGGTGCTGCTCAGAAATAAATTCAGACACAAAAGGGTCTCCCAGCTAACGCGGGAAGGAAGGTCTGACTCGGCTCAGAAGGTGCCTGGAGTAGCAGCCGGCCAGAAATGACCCTGCCTTTGCTGCAGGCATTTTCAGGCCCTCTCTGGTTTGAAAGGGACCTGTCACAGGGGGTTTAGTCCCACTGCATGGGAGCAGCACCTGAGACCCACTGTCAGCATCTCTCGGGAAAACTCCGTAAGGATCCACTCCGTGCTGCCACCAAAAGTGGATCTGGGGTCAGTGAATCCCAAAGTTACGCAGCCCAGCTGCTGCCCTAGTGAGAGTATGGGACCCAGGAAAGAAAAATATGGGGGAGGAGAGGGGAAAAGTAAATCTTAATGCGCCTCTGCTTTCGTTCCCCAGGTTCACTTTATAAACCCAGAGACTGTGCCGAAGCCCTGCTGCGCTCCTACACAACTCAATGCCATCTCCGTGCTCTACTTTGATGACAGCTCCAATGTTATCTTAAAAAAGTACAGGAACATGGTGGTACGAGCATGTGGCTGCCATTAGATTCATGGGAAAGGGGAAGAAGGAAGGAAAAGCAGTTATTTGTAAAGAGTGGGTTTGTGTGGCTGTGTGGGGGAGGGCGAAAGGTTGGTGCTCCAGCCACGGGTTTAAAAAAATCCCCAACCATTTTAGGACCAGGCCTCTGAAAGTTCAGACAATGGAACAGTTTCTGCGTCTAAAGAGGCATCTGAACACATTTTGTTTTAGTTTATTACAGACAATGAGCTTGTAAACTGAAACAAGCCAGAGAAATCGTTTAAAAACCAAATCTGCTCACAAAATTGGCTCCTCCAATACATACTTTTGCAAACGAGTCTTTCTGGAGATTGCAAACTCACCAGTGTTGATTGTGAGTAAACCAGTAATAACCTACCCCAGGTGAGACTGTGCTGTGACTAATAAGTGTGTGTAGTTCCTGTAACACGGTTTGCAATAAAATGAGTGAACAAAATATACCTGGAGTGAACAGGTATTTTTGTTAGAGAATTACTGCTTCCACCCCTCTGCTGCAATTTCATGAGAAAAAATGAGGATGAGTTACATGCAACTTCCAGTTTTAAACCTCAGTGGCAAAAGCTGGATGTGGATTGACACGAATTCAAAGGACAGATTAAGCTAAGTAAAAAAAAAACAAAAAACATTTGGCAAGCAAAAGAACTGAAGAAAAGTGTTTCAAAGAGCAAGACTTTTGGGGTGTCCTTTTTTCCATCCACAAGGAAGGAAATTTCCTCCTGCAGCCAGAAAGTTTTTGAATTTGCTATGAACTCGAAACAGGAAAGCAGCAAAATGCTGAGAAACAGGGATGAAACCTAACGTTCGGCTGGGGTATCCTGAGCAGCTGCAGAGCTGTGTGTGCCAGCTAAAGGTCCTGCTGCCGCGTGGAAAACTGACTTTCCTGAGGGAACGAGGTCCAGCGCTTTTCTGAGGACACTGAGGCTCCGGTGCTGTCACTGGGATGCACACCCAGCACCACAGAGACTGGGAACGAGCTGGGAACCCTCCCTTCCTGGGGCCGGTGCTTCTGATAAACCCCCTGCTCTGCTGGCTTCACCTCAAAAAA
>VYZT01047655.1:6870-21203 GCA_013400735.1 Pomatostomus ruficeps
TCTGTAGCTGAGTCTGCCATCTGCTAGACAAATACAAGAGATCAATGAAGATTTTCATCTGAAGTTGCCACAATGTACAGCCGAGGCTGAAACTGGGATACTCAGGTTAGAGCTACTTCTTTAGATAGGCAGGTACAGAGTGTGAGTGCAAGGGAACTGACGAGACCTGTAGCCAGCTGAGAGCACAGGGCCAGCACAACAGGCTCTTCTCTCTTCTTGATGCCAAATGTCTTCTGCTTTGCAATGGCAAAAGTAAGATCAGACTGGTTATGTCTGCCAAGACCAGGAAATACGCATGTATTTCAACTCCCCATTACCACCTGGGAGTTTAGAATATGCAAAGGTGAAGCTCCAATTTGTCTAGAGTGACAGCAGAAGGCAGGGTCAAAACCATGACCCATACCCACAAGTTGTTGTTTCCATATTCCTTGCTTAAACTATGCTGCCTCTTTCCCTATGAGATACTCTTATGTGAAAGCTGCTCTCTGGGAGATTTACATTACTTTAGATGAAAACACTGAATAAAAAGGACTTATTTCTATGCACCATGGACTGTAACTGAAACACTGTGAGTACATGGCAGCTGCTGTTTGACACTGGACACAACAGGCTTAATGTCACAGTTTGGAGGTAGAACAGAAAACATTTCTGGCAGTATTTAACATGGCTGAGGTTATTATTACTAGACACAAATGCAATATGTAGTCTCTCTCTCTCTCACACACCCATCATAATTCTAGTCCTCAGAAGTCCATGATTCGGGTTGCTACTAGGAAGGAAAAAGAGGTGCAATGCTATAATTCATGTGCAGCAAGCCAAATACTTCGGAAGACATGGACAAGCACTGTACCACCAATCTACCCACAAACCATAATTTTTAAGGGAAAAAAGTATTTTAGACATATTAGACTCAAAGTACATGGATGGATTAATCATGATGTTCAATGCTTCCTGGTAGTGTCAAACTAATTATTCATGTGCCTCCTTTCCCTGTGTACATATTTTGGCAAAGAAATCCTAGACAGAAACACAACCATGCCACCAAGCAAGAGCAACGTGAAAACTGCACTGGACCGGATGCCACCAGTACCAGGTTGTGGTGTCAGCTTTGACTTTGTGCAAAGCCACATCCAGATAACCTAAATTCTATTAACCTCCAAAGCCTATTAGGTGCTTCCAATTAGGCACCCTGATAACCTGGACTGAAGTGACAGAAAGCAGTAAACTCTGGGATTTCAGCAGAACTCGGGCTGTTTAAAGGTGGCAACAGTTTCTGACTCAGCAAACTGCTTTGCCTCTCCATGTCCCATTTTCTCATCTTACAATAAGAAATACAAAAACTGGTTGCTTGCCCTCTACCCATGCTGTGATGGTCTAAGAAGCTGCATAAAATGCTATGAGATAGCAATTTAAAAATAGCTAAGCAAAAAGTTAGTAGAAGAGAAAGACTTACTAATAGAGAATGGTCTGAAATTATTATAACCACGATAAAACTGCAATAAGTCTCCACCTCAGTTCTATACAGCATAAGGTGATCACCATTTGTGAGGTCAAGGAAAAAAATTACAACCCTCCCTTGGGATATACAATTAAACATATCAAAGAGGTTATTTGCATCCATCTGTAGCATCTGGCACCGGCCACAGTCAAGAAGCAGAATACTAGACCAGATGGACCAGTGTATATGGAAATTCTTATAATCTTCTGTGATTAATTTCTTCCTTCAGGTTGGATATGTCTGTTCAAGTTGTATATCAATATCTAACCAAAACTGGTGCTGACATATCATTGATTGTACTTTGAGTTTATCTGTAGCTCAGCATTCAGGGACAGTTTAGTCCCTTGCTTACCTCAACTCTAAAGCAGGATTTCTTTATCAGTGAATTTCTACATTCACTCACACATTTTCCAAGCCTTGTTCTCAGAGATTACTGACAGAGTCCATGACTCAACTGTAATTTGAACTGAAAATCTTTTTTAGTTCCAGAATCTTTGCTACTGTAAGACTGTAGCCTACAAGACTGTAGACTACAAGACTCCAAATGATTTTCTAATAGTACAGTCTTGTCCATGAACTTATAGAGCCTAGGTTTGTATGGCAGGATCCTAAAACTTTCCCACAAATTCTTTTGGAATGACTGCACCGTTTTTCAGTGATTCATGCGAAGACAGGCAAAATAAAGGTGATGTAAACCAGCAAAGATAACAGAAATCTTGTCTTTTACAAGAGTCACTCATTGCATATTTTTTTGTTCAAGGATCATGTAAGTAGCAATAATCAATTATTTTTAATACATTTTATTTATAAATAATTTACTTTACAAATAATTAGAAATAATTAGCACTGCACTATAAAACGATGACATTGCATTATTATAATACATCAGGGACTTTGTTGCCATATTTTAAACTTCTTGAATAACTAGGCCTTCTGTAAACATGGTCAAGTTCAGCTACATGAAGGCCAGGCACTGGATCATGCTCTCTAGAAGGTGCCCTTGAATCCAGGAATCCAAAAAGGTTATAGAAAAGGGTTATTGTAGAATGGTTGCTCAGGCAGTGAAATAGAATGAAAGAGCGAGCTCCTGCAGATATGACTGCTTTGTCTTTACACAGTATTTAGAGGGAAATAGGCTCCACACACAGCCCCTAGCCCCTTCCTGAATCTGAACTCAGCTTCCCTATGGACATGAATTAAGCATCATCCTAAACCTCAGCAGAAATGTAAAAACCAGACAGTGCTTCTGAAGAGAAGCAAGTTTTCCCAAGGAGAAATACTACACATCTCCCTATGCACACACAGAGGTGTGCCCTGACAAAAATGCCCACTCTTCAGACACTGCATTTGAACAAACTGTAACAGAGCACAGACAGGGCAAGCACATACCCCAAGGTACCAATGCTGACTGCCATGCAGCCCTGCCTTTACCTGGGCCAGTCCTAGTGACCTTCTTAGCAACACAAATAGAGCTCTGCACAACTCTCCCCTTGCCGAGCAGCAGCAGAATCCACCCCTTCTCCCTCCATAAAAAAATGTGCCTTGAGTCTTTAGACTGAGAGGTAATAAGCTAAATTTATTAATGTCTTGTTCTAGATATTGACAATAAGACTTCCAAAAACACATGGTTAAAAAAAAAGTAATAAAAAAGAAAGCTAAACGCATGATTCAATCATCACAGTAACTAGACTTATAAAACATATGGAATACTCTGAAGTCTAGATCCAAGGTCTAAAAAGTGTGTGGCTAAAAGACCACTGTACATGGAACATCATCAACATGGGGCTCTGGTGGACAAGATGCACATCCCACAGCCTTCTGCAGGGCACTTGAAACTCCTCAGCTCAGACGGACAGGAGCCAACAGGGTAGCCCCGTTGCTGAGTTCTGATACTGCTCCTTCCTGTCCTGTTTACTTAGTGCATTTTTTCCTCTAGCTTCAAATTGCCTGTGTCTTTTCTTGAGAACTTCTTGGGTCTTTAATGGCCCTTCTAGTGCTTCCCTCCTTTACTTCTGATCAAAGAGAAAAAAAGAATGGAAACAAATTTACACTTCATCTTAATTTCCATCTTCCTCTTCTTTTCTCCTTCCCCTCTTTTTTCCCTTAATTGCAGAAATCACCTGAATAATTTTGTTCACAATTTTTGGTAAAATGAATTGATTGAACAGTTGCAGACAAAATCTAACTTGTGACCGAAGCAGAAGACAGTAAACAGGGACAACGAAGGTAGAGGCTGGGGTGATACAGTCAGATCTTTGGGTCACTGGTCTAAAAAATCCCCTCAGATTTCTAAAACCAGTGAAGAGAAATGCATGTCCATAATGCTCCTTGAAGCAATAAATGAAACCATCACTAGCAGCAGAAAAATGCCCTCACAAAGGACTGAAACAAAACACTGCATTTAAACACACAGCCCAGGCATTTCCCGTGTTTCTCACAATGTATTCCTAGGATGAGAATTAGTATTTCTTTGCAGAACTGGCTTCTTAAAAAGGCACCCATCCTTCTCAGGACATTACAGGGATGAATTCTCAGGACTTCTTCCGAAGAGAGTACCAGGAACCATACCACTGTGATGTTCCTTAAATTCCAAGGACCAAATATTGCGGTTGAAGTTTGAAAATACCTTTCCAGAATGCTGGGAAAGAAAAGGAACAATATAGTTCTTTTCCTTTCATATATGTTATGTCAGGATCTCACAAGATTTTTAAAAATCATCATATTTTTGCAGTATAGCATAGAGAAACTGAATCACCTGGCAACATATGATTCACCATCCAGTATATAAAGGTAAGCCAGGAGCAAAGCTAGGGAAAATGTTTGGGGGTTCTTGTCCTCAGTTCTGTTCCATGCTGCTGGCTGAGGAAAAACCTCTTCAGCACTGCTCATTAACAACTGGAATATGACTTCACTGACATCAGTGGCAAAATTTCTCACCAAGGAATGCACAAAAGGCTCAGGTTTCAACCGTTTTTCAAACAGTTATCAAGCATTAATTAGACCAGTAGGAAAGGCTGCTCATTTTGCCAGTGTATATTTCCTAATGACAGAGCCAGGAAAAGTAGCCGAGTATATGGCTTGTTAAGTAGAAATTAACCTGTCTGGAATAACAATTACCTGAATTGAAATAAGAATTTGTCACCCTGCCATCTGAGCAGAATTCACCACCTTGATATTTGGTTACAAGATATATTCTTTTTATACTAAGCAAGTGCACATGACTTCTGAAGGACAGGCACCCACATCACCTTATTCTGTTCCAGACTACTGCAGTCCTGGCATGTTCATAGTGCCTAGCATCAGAAAAATAAGTTACCAGGTAAATGGATGTTTGTAGGGCACAGACACTTTTTGTCTACAGATTCTTCCTGAGAAACCAAAAGAAATTGAAAATAAGTTAGTAAGAATTCTCTGCTCTGATTCTCTTCTTCAAGCCTCTATAAGGTGCTGAATATATTTCTCAAGGAAAATTAATTTCTTTGTCTTTTCCTTGCCTCTAATGAACTGCCTCTGAATGCATGAGGGGACAGGAAGGAGAGCAGGCTCTATGGTGAGATAATAAAAAGTGAAAAGGCATTCAAAACCATCAATATCTTCCAAACTTACACTGACAGAAATATGCTGGACTGTAGACAGGGGAGCAAGATCAGGGAAACTTAGAATAGCTTTGGCATTCATTACTAAACTACAAAGAAAATATGACATTGGAGGAGCAGGAGTCCTCCTGGAATCCTACAGAGATGTTACACAAGAACATGACTAGGTGTAGGCCACATAAATTTAGGATTACTCTGGGTCCTATCCAGGCCACCAGCATTCCTAAACACTGTACTCAGTGAACATCAGTGAATGACAAACGCTCCTGTGAAAACACAGAACATCATAATTATCTTTAGCATAATTAGAATATAAGAAAAACTGAGATGAGCTACCATTAGACAAATAAACCAAGAACAAATAAAGGAAAGAGAAAAATGTCAGGTTTCTACCTACTGTTTCTACTTTTATCTCACCAGATACTAAAAGATCCACAGTGCTTGTAAGTCAGAAAACATGCCTATATAAATGATAGCTCCAAGAGTCTTTGGAGTGAAACTGTCTCAGATGATCACCATAACTCAGGGGAGTTACAAAAGATGAAGGTTTTAATCCAATAAACACAGGGATTCCTAAGTGTTAAACCAATGAGAATCTTTCCAGAGTAGAAGCCAAGTAGAGATCTTGGCAGAACCCATTTTCTATGTATTGTTCAGTCAACATAACAACCAAATAAAATTAATCAGGTCTTTCTTTCTCTTTTTCCTTTTTTGTGTTTTTTTTTAATTCTCTTCTTCAGAAACACTTGAATTTCTTCAACAATTTCAGGTCTATTGTATCTATTACATGTTCTCTCCCCTAAACACCCTGTAGTTGTCTTCCCAATGCTACTTGGGAATTTCCACACTCTGCTGCTTTTTCCTTGTGCTCATGGTTAAAGTCTTCACCAGCAGTGGAGAACATTTGTGCACTGAAACATTGGTAGCTGAGTCAGCAAACCTGCAGAACCTGCTAGACAGAAATATTTCCAGACATCATCCCTGTAAAGTCTCCACTGGTTGGAGTTATTAAGCAAACCAGCTGAAGCAGGAGCAGCAGGCTGCTGTAGCTGCAGGATCCAGCCAGGACAGGAAGACATGAAAACCCTCACTGGACAATGCAGCAGATGAGCAAGAAATCAGAGGGTCACCAAACACATCGAGAAAATCAGTTCTTGTCATGCAGCATGATGTTAAAGGTTAAACTTTTGGAAAACCCCTTCCAATAATCTGATCTTCTTAATGTAGATTAATAATCTTCCAATAATTTGATCTGATTAATATGCTGAATTTATTCTAAATTCAAAATCAAGTTCCAAGGATAGCATGGGAACTGATTCACTCTGAAGTTGGTAAATGGACCCTGGACTTCTCACTAAACTGATAAGACTCTCTTCCTGAACCCTCTGAAAAACAAAGCCTTCCCTCATTCTTTCCCACTTGGTATTCATGGAATAAGTAAAGGGTCTTTTTTTAGCAATATTTTTATATCTTTCTGATTAACTCACCCTGTCCCTTGATCTTCTGCAGCCACAAGACCCTCAGTAGACTGTAAAATACTTCCCCCTCTTCTGCCCTCCATCGTCAAGAATGCAAAAAGATGAAAGGTGCAAAACTAAGAGATTATAAAGTAAACCTTAGCTCTGGATCAATTTAGTAATGTCCTTTATCGGCCCCACTGTTCATGCTATAGCTCACACTAACTTCATTTTCATCTTAATACACCATACAGAAAAGCAGCCTAAATATACATCCCCAGATATAAAGTGTATAATCTGTAAACTACAGAAACAGGCAGATCATTTCCATTAGTTTCTTATGTAGCAAAACCCACAGTTTACACTCAAACCATATAATTATATTCAAATTCTAAAAGACAGTTTCGGAAGTATTTTAAATTCATCGTTTGGGGGGAAGTCACTCAGGGATATAAGTAGTTGTTTTAATGTGCAAAACCAACACACACACACAGAATGAAAGAGAAGTAACATGCAAGAGTGGTGTGAGAGCCATGGCAAATCACAGGTCTCTGGCTCCAGCGGCTGCCTGGAGTTTGGCACAGCCAGCACTCTGCCAAAAATGCTCTCCTGCTCCTTCAGAAACACCAAAGCTGGGATTTGGCCCTAGAGCCTGTCCAGGCTTTAAAGCCATAAGGGAAAACACCACTAGGATCTATGTTCAGAATTTGAAGATGTCTTGCTTGTCCTTCAAGAAGAGATACAAGCAGGCTGCTCTTTTAAGGTTCTCCAACATCTAAAGCCCAAGAGGACTACTGGGGTTTCATTCATTTCAATGGCTCCCTGCCAGGGATCTCAAAGCACATGGATGCACCAGAAATGCTTGCCTCACCTAGGTGAAAAAATGGTTTTCTCTTCATTTCACAGATGAGGAAAACTAGTCAGAAAGTAAAGCAATGTCTTGTCAAGGTCATACAACAAATCAGAGTCATTGGTCAACTGCATGTCATATTCTGTACAGAGGTTACACAGAAGACATGAAAACCATGGGGTTTTTTGCTAGTACAAATGACCTTTTACAGTTATCAAAGCCCACCAGGTCAGCAAGTGCAGGGAAAAAAAAAAAAAAAACTAACAAAAAGCCCAACCCAAAAAACCCAGAAAAGAAAACAAGGCAGCCAACCAGCACAGGACTGTCATCCTGGGCAATTACACAGAGAGCTGGTCTTCTTAAAGTACAGCAAGTGGAAAAGTAAAAAATAGAAGAATGGTCAGCCTTTGTACTTCCCAGACAAAACTTATATTCCTTGCACTTAGAAGCTCCAACTCTTTATTCAGTTACCTTGTGTATGGCAAATCATGGAACTTCCCCACCACCAGCTGGAGACTATTCTGTTCTTGTAGGTATTGCCCCATTACATGACCTAGGTGCATCTTCCTCCTTCTAGTGAGACATGTAAGGAATTTGGAGCTCCCAACAGCACAATATATAATAACCCAGTGGCTGTCATAACATTGTTCAAGCATATATTTTCATGTCATGGTAAAAAAAGAGAAAGAAAAAGAAAACAAGAAAAATTAGCCAGAATTATTAAGAAAAAAATCTTATATTTTTAAATGTAGAAATATTATAAAAGGTAACATTCTCATTCTGCAGTATTCTGACTACATAGCTGATGTCACATAACCCAATATTCTTTACAACTTCAATGCCTATACAAAGCATACAGCCAGATCCTTCATCTGTCTTTGAAATGTAGTCACCTCTGCAGCAGAATGTGGCAGTTGCTTGGAAAGTCAGGGCTGTATTTCCCAAAAGCAGAAACGATAAAGAAAAGAAACCTCTCTCCAGTCCAAATTGCAAAGGAAATACAAGGAGGAAGAAAGCCCTGATCTAGGACTAGCATCCCCACTTTTGCAAAATGTGCTATGAGATACTGAGCAAACACAAAGTAGCTTTCAGACGAGGGCTTTTTTAAACATGTCTTAAGAGACTATACCTTCAGCGGTACAGGTCTGAACAATGTTTCAAAGAGCACAGAGACAGATATTAAATAAGACTGACAGAGTTCAACAATAACATTATGTTTCTCATGTTCCAGATCTCATAAGATCATTGGGATCTCCTAAGAACAAGTCCCAGGCAAACCAATTTTAACATCAGATTTGGAGATCAATGCAAACTATTCCAACTGGGAACAGTCAATACAGTGCACAGAATGAGAAACACCTGATCAGAAACTGTTTCATGTAAAAGCATGCAAAGAATAAGTCAAATAAAACCTCATTTGAGGAAACAGCCTTTGTATATACCATATTTTTTCTGTGTTCAAGTACTGAAAATTGTGCTTTCTCAGAAGAGCTCCAGAGTCAGCACAGGGAGGGAAAGCCCAGCTATGATCACTTAAAAGTACAAGGGATGAGTTTGGATGCTTCGATTTCTGGACAGCCAGCTCAAGATAATTTAAGCAGATTTCACATTTCTTTAAAAAAATTAATCATTGTTAATATCTCTGAGGAAGGGAATTTAAAGATTCGGCCATACAGCAGCACTAGTCTTTGCCAAAAAATTAAGCTTCATTGTTGATAAAGAGAATACAGGCAAGCCACAGAAAGTAGACAGACTTCTAGCTTTTCGCCTTTGCAGAACTTAATTGCAACCTTAATTTCAGCTCTGAGTGAAGTTCATTTTACTAGATCACTGACTGATCTGTACAGAGTGATTTTTTTCCCATTTTGTTAAAGCTACCAACCTTTGCTCTAAATAACCTCCTGGTGATGGAGGAACAGGAAAGGTCCTGCTTTGTACTGGGGAATGGACAGTGCCAAGGATGGGGAATTTGTTTCCTATCATAAAGAAAAAGCAGGATTGCAGGAGCATAGAATCTTGACATGAGTAATAGGTCATATTGGAGGAGCAGCAAGGACATACGCATTTTAAAAAGGGTACGCTGCTAGAGCTGTGCGTAGCAATCTTTGACACTAGTTTGCAGAATACCTGCCTGCTTTATGGAAACACTCTCTTGATTTGTCCAAGCATTCACTCTCATTTGCTGGTTTTAAAAAAGATACAAGAGAAGGAAATGTTTCATATATATAACAGAACTTCTAAGAATTGATCCAGGTCTGAGAGTTATACCTACAAGATCTGGTGATTGCTTACTACCAATCCTCACAACAGACCTACACTTTTTCCTGTGACTTGTACAACAGCCTGGGCCAGCCTAGGCCCCACGAAGTGAAAATCAAGAGAAACCATTCTGTGTCCACCATGGCTCCCATGGCTGCAGAGCAGTCCCCACAGGCAGAGGCAATCTGCACATGACATCCCACATCGCCTCTGTGCACCCCTGCTCCAGGGCCATTAAAGATAGCCAGAGAACAAACAGCTGGAGGAGCAAAACAGAAAGCAAATTAATTAATTCATCACTAAGACAAAACACTCACAAATCTCTTCACTTTATCTGTCAACCAGAGGCACGCATTATTCATCAGCTGAGGCAATGAGGATGTGGAAAGGGGCTGTGAAGTCACTGCTGCAGGCTCTGGTAAAGCAGCTGATCCAACACGGTGCTAAACAGCTCAGGGGAGACAGGAGGACTCAGCACATGTGAACTTTCAATAAACACAGCCCCAACTTTGTTTCTCCCTCTGTTTCACAAGTTCATAATGAAACAAAAAGGAATTATGGTTTTCCTTTCCTATTATACAGGGATAAAGATTCTGCCAGTATAAGAAGGTCTTCATAAGGAAAAAAGATTTGTTCTAACTTGCTGAAGTCCCCTGCCTGGCCAGGCTCACTCCCCTGCTGACAAGGAGGTAAACCTGTTAGAAAGACTTTCTCCTTGAGCAGATGGGCTGTGCCAAGTTTCACATTTGCAGGTTGCAGCCCAGCTACCAGAAAGCATCAGCTCAGTGATTTCAGAATTAACTCTCATAATCCTAGCACAGTAGCGACTGCCAGATCTAGTCTGGTCCCGCTCAAGGTACGCCACAAGAAGGTTTTCTGCTGATTTTAAAGGAGCACTAGACACAGACTCCAAAGAAGTGTTCACTGCTCTTGAGACATTTATTTTTCCTCTGTGCTAGATACTAATTTGCATCTTCAAACAGATTGAAATCCACTGGGATGTAGAAGAAAAAAGGAAAATATATTTAAATACAAGACTGAGTCCCGGTGGTCAACATTGTAGGGCTGGAAGACAACACAGGTGGCCATGATCCTGATCTGATTCCTTCCAAAACCAGCATTAATGTAGCCATCAAGTAGGGCAGGAATCAGAATTAATTTCTTACTTCCGTCTAGGAAAAACAAATAATCAAAATCCCAGGAAACACAGGGAGCCTCCTTGGGATCTGACTCCTCAACACTGTTACAGATCCAAATTCCAAGGGCCTCTGTTGTGCAACAGTGAAAGAACACACAAAAATAAACCATACATGTTTCTAAGACCAGCTATCTTTGTGGTCTCTTGTTTCTCTCTCTCTGTCCATTCCACTCACCCCCTTATTCATGGCCAAAAGGAGTTTTCATGACAGCTTTGCTACACGGCATGATGAGGAAAGTAAAAAGAAAAAAACAAACCAAAAACTCACACTGACTTATGCACTAGCCTGAGCTCCCTGAGCTTTCTATTTCCCTTGATTCCTTTCTGCAATGAGGACAACAAAAAAATGCCTGTTTCTCACTGAAGTTGATAACAGCTTTTGCTCCTGGTTCTTCAATGAGGCTTTGCTTGACTTTCAGGGCAGATGGAAAAGCCATCAAGGAGAAAAGAACTATTTCTTGACCTGGAAACAGGCTATACACTGTCCCACAGACTACTGCCTGTCTTTTTACAGCAAAGGCAACCACTATCACATTTTGTGACATCTTTCTCTCCATTCCTCACAAGTGACCTACAAGCCAGACTTTCCTATCCCCTTTCATCATAGGAGAACTGAGCTACAGAAGCTGGACTGTTGAAAAGCCTTTGGGGCAGGGACTGGCTGAGCCCTCATATTTCTCACTTTAGCACAACAGGGACTCTGTCACATGGTCCTCAAGCATTGCTGCAAATAACAGGGCTCCTGCTGCTAGTGATTAATAACCCATAACTGAGTTTCACATGGGTGGTGCTTAACAGATGGTCTTGATGTCTGGCATGGCATTGGTTCCCTTCCCATGTGGGGCCTGAATGTTTCTCTTGCATTTTAGGATGCATGTGAACTTTGGAGAAGTGGGAGTTTGATATGCTGATAGTGCCACTTGTGTCTGCAGAAATGGCTGAACACCTCCCCCTCAAACTATTGCACCCAGTGCCACTTCAGTCCTGAGTCCTCGCCTCTGCAGCACAGTGTTGTTCTGCAGTGCCCTGGGCTCCCCCTCCCGCACTGCCAGAGCATCGACGACCTACCTTGCAGAGCTCCCTGTCACCCTCTTCCAATGCCCTCCAGCAGCTCTGCCAGAGCACCTCCTGCTAGCACAGCCCTGCTCTTCTGGTGCTCAGTTGTGACCTGCAGCATCTGCCTCCTGGCTTTGTTCCTGAGCCCTTTCCCTCTCCAATGCGCCTTGGCTCAGACCTGCAATACCAAGCGTCTTCTACAACTCTGCCAATGTACCTAGAGATTTCATTGGAGGTCCATTCATCGCTGTGCCATTTGAACTCTTCAGACTTCTCTGCTGGTCGTCTGAGCACTTATCTGGGGCACTCCAGGTTTCAATATCCCTGTAACCCTGACACAGCCCTTGCCAGCACATCTTCATTGTCCCTGCTGCAGCCATGTCATGCGGCATTTCAACTAATTGTGCCAGGGCTCTTCCTTCCCTTCCCTCTTCTTCAGAGTGTTCCTATGCCTCATTTCTGATACTGGTTCTTCTTCTTCTGGCCCTGCACAGATGTGATTCTGTAGCTGAATACTCCTATGATGGAAGGCCAGACCTGACCCTGACCTGCAGCCCTGGAGGGAAAGGGCCAGGCCTTGGCCTGCCTGCCTCTCCCAACTGATATGACTGAAAGCAGAAGCTATGGGACACAAGACAGGAGAAGGTGGAGATGAGGGAGCGCCCCCATATCAGCCAGGCCTGTGTCAACTCCTGTCAGGATGGGAGACTTGGGAGGGCTAGGCAAGAGACTGTGTAGGTCCAGCTGCTGAGCATTGCTCAGCATTTCAGGGGCAGGATGCTGGTCCTCTCACTCTCTCTTGGCATCTCTCAGACACCCTCTTCTCCTTCTCCCTTGCTACCAGAGTGAAGACCTACTCTCTATTATTTTCTGCCCCAGGGTTTTCCAGGAAGACACTACCAAATACCAAGCAAGAAGCCAGGAGCAGCAATGAGACCTCGCCTTTTCCTTTGTACACGCCTTGCTATCCTCAGCCAGGAAGGCTGCGAGCGCCCAGGCAGAGGAGGAGCGGCGGCGGCAATTCCCCGAGCCCCCGGCTGGCCCTCCCGCAGCTGGGCGACCGGGAAAACGAGGGTGGCCGGCAGGGAAGATGCGCTGCTGCAATGACCGTGTCAGCCGCTACAAGCCAGGGAGTTAGTGATTCCCCGTCGCAGGACCCCAGCGGGACAGTAGCTGATGCCCTTCCGCCGTCCCGAGCTGTTCGGCGCTGCCGTCTGACACGGAGCGATCCTAGCCCGCCCGGGCCCCCCCGGCCCCCACCCTCCGTCCTGCTGGACCACACCGGCCGGAGAAGTTGGCTCTGGAAGCGGCGCGTCCTCAGCCCTCGGCTCTGCTCGGGGAGGGGGCAGGGGAGGAGTGGAGGGTCAATGGGGAGGGGAGCTACCGGCAGAAATATGAGGGGCTGGCAGACCCCCTTTCCCCGGAGACACAGCCATCGTCCCTGCTCCCCTTCTGCTGCTCCAACTGCTCTGCAAAAAGGTTAGAAAGAAACAAGAGTGGGAACCCACCGTGTCCTCCTCGGAGGGAGACAGGGGAGCGGTAGATAGAGATAGGCACAGAGTGGTGCTTGCTGCCGTGGAAGTGATGCTCATACTGAGCCTGAGAAACAGACGAGGAAGAGGAGGCAGAAGAAGCCACGTTAGAGGAACTCCACACAGAGCTGACGATACATCCCCAAAAGAGGGAGCACATCCACAGGGTCCAGGCGGGGCGGCGTCCCGGGCAAATGCTGGGGTCTATTGTCAGGTGCATGGTCAAGGCACAAAACACCTACAGACGGGCAGTCTGAATTCCAGCCAGGGAGAGAGAATAACGTTCATGATGCCAGGGGACCCATGCTAGCAGAAAGGAGAGTTGCTTCCGAGGCTCTAGGGGTGTGCGTGTGTGCTCAAGAGGAAAACAGATAGTGGTGTGTGCGAGAGAGCGAGTGCTAGCGGAGAAGGGGAGGGATGGGGGAAGGTTAGTAACCACACAGAGACGAATAAGACGCGCCGTTTCCCAGGGCTGGATCTACTGTGGCAGGAACCCCGCGGCCGTACCGAGACTCCAGGAGCGCGCAGGAAAGCCGCACATGTCCGCGCGAGGGTCCTGTTCAGGTTCCTCCAGGATCACGGGGTCCTTGAGGACTTTTCCCTGCCTGCGATCCCTGCCTCTCACTTTGCTGAGAGGGACTATTAAAAACGAAAAAGAAGAAATAAGCCAGAGACCCCAGGTAATTTTTGGGGGTTTTTTTATCCCAATTCCGGGGGGTTTCTCTTGCTTCTCCACTAGCAAGTGTTGCAATGCAGAACTGCTAGGACACGCACACGCGCGCGCACACACACACACAAAGCGATCTGGATCGTTATCCTCCTTCCACCGAATCCAGGCGACCGAGGGCTCAAGCCGATTAACCCTAGATCGGAAAGCGTCGTGTAGG